>JACXSJ010000931.1:0-142160 GCA_014851325.1 Pentalonia nigronervosa | reverse complement strand
TTTTTCAATTTAATAATAATAATTTACATAAGTTTGGTTTAATTGCGTATGTTGGTTGAAAGGACAATTAAATAGCTTTAAAATAAAAAAAAAATTGTGTTAAAATGTTGAAAAGTTTTGGAGTAACATAAAAAAATCCGTGGTAGTTTTGGTTTGGTTTAAAAAAACTTAAATTGCCCATAACTCAAAAAAAAAAAAAGAGTTAGACCCCCACTTTAAAGGTTATTTCTTCGTCATTTTAGGTATACTTTCATATGACGGCGGCCGGTCACTTCGCCCCGGGACACATTGTATACATATACAAACTTATATCAATTTTAAATTGTACCAACATCACTTTAAATCACATGAATATTCAACACTTAATTATAGTAGTAATATTTATTTAAAAAGCTTCCATATTAATTATTTCACATCGTAGGTAGTGTTGTTTATTTATTTTCTACAGTGATTTTTACATCCAAAATTTTGATAAATAAATCATAATCAATTTGATTAGAAATTTATGTATCTATTTATTTATAATTTTTAACAAATACATTTATGTTATAAAAATTTGTGGTATGACGATTATAAAATCTAATTAAAGAAACATTTGGAATTCTTACACCTGTAAGTTATTTAAAAAATTATAATTACTGTTACAGATTATATGTACCTATTATATAATGTAATGTGTAATATATAAGAATAATACTGTAGGTAATATTGAAACATTTTTATAACTAATCGAAAATATTTATCGAGTACGAATTTTAACGTCATTGTCATTCTGAATGTCATTATTATAGTTTTTTTTTTATATAATGATAATATATAAAACATTTCAATAGTTTTTTTATAGCTTTTTTTTATAGTACTTGATAAGTATCAACAAATCACTAAAATACATGACCGATGTTTTTAATGTTTAACGAGTGTTCATAAAACAAGCTTAGTCCTCATAAATTTGGTCACAATTTTAAGTAAAACATATTGAGTTATATATGATTTTTTATTGTTTTTTACTACTGTTTAAAAAAATATATTTTCTAAAATCCTTATATAGAAGTAGCATTTATTTTATACTAGGTATAGACTTATCCACACTTTTTTTAATCTCAAATCTGTATATTTCTAATTTTATTTTAAACAACGTAACATAGTAGGCCGGGTACTTAGATACATTTAATTAAATTGTTAAACTTTTTTTAACAAAAATTTTAATGGCATCATCCAAAATGCATTACTTGTGATTGAGTAAAATATTATATATATGTTACATTGAATTCGTGTGATTTCTGAATTTGTGAATTCGGGAGAAATATAATGGATTTCATGAAATCAGCATTCTGAAAGGTAAAATAGGTCTGCTGATTGCATGAAATTGGAAAGGCTCTTCTTAAAAAAAAAAAGTCCATGAAAAATTAAAGTGATATAGTGTTATATCCACTGTTTTATATAAAATGCATAGAAATAAGCCAAATTATTATAGATCATCAAATTAAATATTAATAAATTATTTTTGTTAACTTTAAACAAAATTTAATTCAATACCGACGTATCGTAAAATGGTCAGTGGTGTAAATATATTTCGTGGTATGACTTATATATGTATCTACAGAGTGGAGCATCATTTCAAATTCTTTAGTTTTTCAAAACCCAAAATCTATCTAAAAATGATTTTCAAAATCATATTTACTAGAAATTTTGATTTGGTTTTTAAATAAATTTAGCTTTTAACAGTTGATATAAAAAATTGTCATAATGAAACAATCACCAGGGCTGGTAGGTACCGGGCTGGTATCTAGTACCTACCGAATTGGTTCTCAAGACCCACCTAACCTAATCTACTTCACTATGGTCGAATTGGTGTTCATTTGAAAAAAGGTTTTTTGTTCCTTTATAAAATATTTATTACTCCTTAGTGGATAGTCATAATAGTTTATAAAAATGGGAAGGGAAACGCATACTTGTCCATCTTACTGCGAAAAGCGGAAATTAACTTGACCACTAGTGAGATGCATCACAAATTAAACGAAACCAATTCAGATCACTTTAATAAAATACCTTTTTCAAACGGGAACCAATTCAGCTACAGCGATCAGAGGTTATATGGTTTTAAATGTTTATGGCGTAGCATCGTTAACATTTATCACTTTTTTTTATTAATATGCATTTCGGTTTTAGAAGCCCGTGATCTGCATCTTAGTATTTACGAATGTGTTAATTTTTTTATGACTTAATTTGTAGTTATAATTAAAAGTAAATTTAGAAAATATTTAAGTTATTTATGAATTTGGTGTATAACATATAATTTACATATTATTATGTGTGATGTAATTAATTTGAATTAGTAGCATTCATAAATTAATTAATTAAACTACATGAATTATAATAGCTCAACTAAATTTATGTATAAACGTATATTAAATAGGTACATTTTAAATTCATTAAGATTTAGGATAATAGTGTAAAAAATAGTACTTCTAAATATCATAGTGTACACAATATTGTCCTTTTATGCCTGAGTGGGTGTACTCAAGTATAGTGGGCTCACCTAAACCTAAAAAACCTATCAAATGTTGAAATCAAGTAGGTACGTTAAAATATAGGTAAAATAATTTATTTTTGATTACTATTCGATATAATATTTTCAAACATATTAAAACTCTACACAATTGTAAATAAGCACTGACAATATAGTTGATATGTTTTTATTAGATCAGTAAAAGATGATTAAATAATATCCAACGAAGAAAATGTTGTTCTTAATTTATAACTTTTATTTTATTTTTATGTAAGTTCATTCATGAATTATGAATTTGTTTAAATATATTTTGTGGAGTTTGGAGTTTTATGGAATGTGAGAGTTTTGCTTTTTGTAGTGTTTTTTTATATTTATCGTCTCAAAATTGTGTAGGTATATGTGTTGATTAATAGAGCTAAGCTGCGTGAAAAATTCAAAGCATAAGACCGATACAAACATTGTCGATCTTTCTTTACAAATTATACTGAGTTACTAGAGCATTTATATTATAGTTTGTTTTTTTAAATTTTGTTTCATTTGTATAATACTGAGCTGAGGGGATTACAATTTTATACAGCTTAACTAATGGTACTACAGTCTACACAAACACAGACATAATTAAGTAGGTATAAAAATACGAACATGTTTAATATAACAATATAATTGATGTCATTTTCATTCAAGGCAGATTGACCTGTTGCTCCGTCGTTGTTTCGAAATTGTAATTATTTAAATATATAATTATTGTTTACAATACTTACCTACTTTTTTAATGTATCGGATAATTTTTTTAACTGTGTACTTTTAATCTGTATACTGTTATTATTCTATAGGATAATTAAAGTTGCATTAAGGAGGTCCAATTATATTTATTACAGTTTTAGCAATCAATCACCTTATGTATCATCACAACAGTTACCAATTAGTAGTATTTTGGAGTAAAATAAACATAATTTTACTTTTGCCTAGTATTGTTGATTAATAATTGGTAAACAAGTAATACTAATTAGCATTTTTAATAAACACTTCAACGTTGTTCTCAAGGGGTGCCGAGAACCCCCGTACATATATATTTAATGATTTAGCCGCTAGTTTTTATTTATAGTTGGCACTTACAATTAGTAAATGCATCAAAGCACTTCATTATCACTCTGGGTCTAATAATCACATAATTAAATTTCTATTCCATTATATAAACTATTATATAAAGGAGGTCAAGGTTAAATTAGTTTTAATAAAATTTGATTTTTTAGTGTTCATCATCATACTATAAATAATAATATTATTAATATTTGTCGACATATATATCGACCGATTCGACTGTAGCATAAAAACATATGATTATAAAGTATTTATTGCTTTACCTTTAAATAGTTATGGTATTGTGTTGATAAAAATAACTATTTATATACTTAGGCTATTCAGCTATTAAAAATATCTATAACCAATGAGTATTTTTGATATATTTCTATGCATTTTTTAATTTTTTTAATTTTTCATCTTATTTGGGATTGACATTTGATTAATTCAATTTATGAAGTATTATATAGGAATTTTTGTTTCATATTTGATCTGTAGTGATTGGCGTATTCAAATAGTTTGTTATCCTATATTGTTGTTAATATACGATTGTTTTTTTTTTAAGTGAATATTTGTCATATTCAAAAGACCACATATGTTTATTAAGTCTAATTGAATTTCAGATATTATTACCAACAGCAACATTTTATTAAAATGTGCACTGCAATTGATTAACCACTATATAGTCGATACTCCATTGTAGTTTCCATTTTTAATTAAAACAATTCGATCATGATGATTTATGGATACCGAAATTATGTGTTGTTAAAACAACACACACACACACACACACACACACACACACACACACACACACACACACACACACACACACACACACACACACACACACACACACACACACACACACACACACACATATATATTGAATCCTCTTAAATAATTATGAAAGGATCATTAAAATAATTTATAAAAATTAATTTTTATGATATGAATAATGGCTGGTTTATTATAAATTTAATATTATCATTGATGATTATAAATACTTTATAATCAAAGATATAACTTATTCTATTTTTATGTTGGTATATTTAGTTTTTTTTCAGTTTTTATATCCTATTCTATAATATTCCAAAGAGAAAGAAAGAAAAAGAAAACGAGAAGTTAATTTTTTCATAAAACTCGAATGTTGGTAATGCTATTTTAAAACGTCACTGTTTTTTTTTTTGTTTAGCTGGAAAATGAAAAAATATACGTAGCAATCACGTAATTGTGTATATTTTATGAAACGTGGAGTAAACTAAATAAATGCCTTATTTTTTTTTTTTAAAGACGTCTTAATGTATTATAATAAATAGTAGGTAGTTAACTAGCACTTAACTTATTACAACAATTAATTAATTATTGTTTAAAATGTAGACAAATAATATTGTACAGTAAAACACTAAAATTGTTAAAAATGATTATTAAAGCAACAAGTATATGTACCTCCTGTAGTGGTTTAGTTTAATACGTAATTTGAATTATTTTTTTCTTTTCTTATTTTTTTTCACCGAAAACAAGTTAAAGATAATTTTATTTGAGATATATTATATTGGTATAGTATGTATAATAAGCAGGTACATTATAAAAAAGTAAACTTATACCTAACTATAAAATAATACGCTTTTATACATTTTGAAAGTCTGGATGTTTTATAACTCGTTAAATAAAGATACATAAAAACTTTTTTGGCTTCTCCGCGAGTTGTGCATTTTTTATTAACTACTTTATTAAATAAATATGTAGTATACATAAATATATTAATTTCAAAAAACGTTAATTAAAATTTAGAAACTATACAAAGATATAGAAGTATAGTAAACGAGATAAAGATATCTATTAATTTTTATTTATTTTTTTTTAATAAAGTTTGTATAATGTTAAAAATTTAGTGAAAAAATGTTAACTAGAAATTACTTTAAATAACCATAACTTATTATTTACCAAATTACACTTTTAAGAGTTTCCTCTCACATTCGTTAATAAATAATTGGTCTTGTATATTTTTAAGTCACGATTTGGTACCTGATAATATACTTATTTATTTTATCGCAATTTAAAAAAGGGAAAAGTAGGTAACCACTCTGCTATACGATAGGCGTTGAGTGTACCCCGTAATTAAGTAATTCATTGTGATATATATGTTAAGTTTGAATTTAATGATAAATCATTGCAAACGAAAAACGATCCTGAGTGAAAACGGTCTGTCAGTCTATATTACTTACTAAGTATATTTTGTAAAATATTTATATTGCTACAAAAGTAATATATTTTTTAATAGTAATAGAGTGAATTGAATTATTTTTTTCTGAAAACGTTGCATTTTTATTTTTTACTCAGCAAAGTACCAACTAAATTCAATTTGCTACTAGACAATTAGGGGCTATCAATGCTAAAAATCTAAGCATTTTTCTTTAGACAAAAAAAAACCATCATTGTTAAATTGATACATTCATCTCATCGCTTTGCTCAGAATTTGAAAACATTGGGATTTTCATTTTCAACGAGTTCTCTTTTTACTCATATCGGTGCGTAATCTTTGCAGGACTTTGTTTCGTAATTAAATGCAATTATTTATTTTTTAATTAATTTTTATTAGATGAATGGATTTCATTGCGTTAATGAAAACCGTTAAGGTAATTACTGTAAATTATTTTTTTGGTTATTTGAAAATTTAAAAACCATTAAGCTAAAGCTAAACGATTTTGTGAAACCCTACTGGATTTTCTCTTAAATAAATATTATACTTCGACCGTGTTTATATTTTTCCGAGCCAAACAACAAAATATACAGTTGTGTATTTGGGTAGTGTTGTGCATATTCTCACGATTATAGAATTCATTGTATATTTCTCACCCTGAATTTAATTGATGGTCATCGTAGTCCATTTTATGTAGCATCCACATTTTAAACGAAATCCATTTCGACACACACAAAGCAGTCGTTTACCTATACTATAATATGTCACATGATGATAATATTATATGGAAAAATTTATTGTGTGTAGTGCATTAAAATCGGTCAAAATCTTAATTACGCGTACTTACGAGTTTGGACGGGTAATTAAAATATATAGAAGTGGGGAAATTTTATTTATTTATTTGAAATACACACCCAAAGGCATTCAGTACAGAAAATATATACAAATAATAATTTAAAAATGTACATAAATAGTGAAGAGAGAAAAAAAACAACGTTAGGTAAATCAGTAAGTGTACAAGGTAAATAAATTAGTATATAGTAAAAAAGTTTAAAAATAATTAAAAAGAGAATATATTGATTTGCAACGTGCTTTGAGAAGAATGAAAAAGATATCAAAGTTATTTTGAAAGTTATTACAAGTGACTAGTAGTCCTATATTGATAGAGAAAAATAACCATAAAGTGTTCTATACTTTTGTAGATACGCGAGTACATACACAAATGCGACAAATTAATTGGTCGGGAAAAGGTTCGTTTACGTATTTTCGCGGTTTTGCGTAAAAAACGTATTCTATACACATGCGTCGCATACCTCTATAGTATTATGACGTATAGGGTTGTGTATTTTTCCGCCCACCACACTGCCAGCCAGCCGACGAAGCCTACTGCAGGGATTGCTTATCGTGTGTATGAGTTTACATCATGTTTATGCGTGTGTATATAGGAAATCAATAATATATTAAAAGGGTATTTGGTAATAATAATATGTGTGCCACGTTTGGTTTTCTACCCTCTGTTTTAAGGGCCGCGCCACACTAGAGCGGTTTTGACGCGAGTTGCTGCGTGCCACCGCTGTGTGCCACGGATTTGAGTTTTGAACACGACAACGCTTGGAACCGTAACACATTGTTTTATATGGCATGCGACATACCACAGCGTTTACAACCCGTGGTTTCAAATATCTTAACAATTTTTTTATTTTTACCGGTGTATTTTTATGAATACAAAATAGATAAGTAGGTACTATAAATTTATTTTACGAGTTCACGGGAGTTCACAAGTCTAGTTTTCAAATTCAAACGACATTCCATCCCCCGCAAAATAAATAATATCATATTGTTTTGACGAATTTGGTCAATACTGATTGTGGCTTTATCGTTTAGGTTCATGCAGTGTTGTAAAGAATACTTTTAAAACATATTTAAGATACAATTCAAATAATTTTACTGTAAAGTATTGCAAATACTAATAACTAGGTGTTCAAATACTTTAAAAAAGTATTTGGAATACTTTTGGTTTTTTATTGTAGGTTTGTAATTAACATAATATAGCAGTCAATAATCTTTTTAATTAGTTGCTTTATATTTGTTCTCTTTTTGGTCATAATTGTTCCACTTACACTAAATACCCACTCCACTGAAGCGTTGTTTTCAGTGGAATATTGAATTTAATGAAAACTTATTTTAATTAAGTAAATATAAATATTAATATACTAATAATCAGTGAATAATATATATTATAATATTATAAACATTAAAAATTCAAAAGTAATTCTTACTTTTTTAAGTGTTAGTAAAAGATTCAAACCTTCTATATATTTGGTTGGTGATGTTCCCAAACATAATTAACAATCATTGTAGAAAACAATCAAATCAATCAAATTTTACCAAAAATAATAAAATGTTCGAAAAAAAAACAAAAAATATTCATTACAATTAAGTATTTAATGCGAGAAAAAAGTATTTAAAATACCATCAAAAATACTTTATGCTAAGAGTATTTAAGAAAGTATTTAATGCTTAAGAGAGTATTTGAATACTTTTACTTAAATACTTCACAATACTGAGTCCATGATACTATTATAACCTTCATATAAAGTTGCAGGTCGATAAAAAATCTATCTTTTTCATTTTATTCTATATTGTTAGTGATTTAGCCCTTCAAACCTTACTCAAATTTCGTTCAGATGGTTTTATTTTTAACTTGCATATCTTGCAAAAAAATTGCAATTCGTCGTGGTGCCTGTAAAACTAGAATAATAATGGGAACCGAGTTCATGCTGCCCTCTTACATAATCCACAAACTCAATATTTTTCATACCCATAATACTGACCAAAAAATTTTAATTTTATAAGAAAGTTTAAACAACGAATACAAAATATGAAAAAATAATTTGCAGGGCCCAGGGTGAATTATTTATTACTAGATTTGGACATCTGAATATAACTTTAGTACCTATTCATCTTATACCAAAAATCAGATTTTATTAATAACTTTTAATATTCCTTTTTATTAATCATTAATTTAAATTATTTTTTTTTATATGTTCATACTTTTTATTAACTATATTCATAAATTATTTTTATTAATAAGTTTTTTATTTTATATATATATATCAATTGTATTAAATAAATTTTCTAATCCTTTCTTCATAATTGTTATTATTGTATTTATTTATAATTTATTTTGTTACGAAATTAAGATATTTAGGTGAGTTATGGATATGAAAAATATTGCAATTTCAAATATTGAGAGTGTGGAACTTGCACGTAGGAGTGCTGCGTGAACTTAGTTCCCGTTAATATTTTAGTTTTATGGGCACCAAGTTGAATTACAATTTTTTTCTTGAGACATGCAATGAGTCATATAAAAATTTCTAAATATTTGAAGTCTGTAGGATCATATGAGGGAGGGGTAACTTCACAAATGTTAAGTGGTAACGTGAATTGACCTCACCAAAAAAAAAAAGGCATACAAAATGTACTTTATAAAGCAACCTGGTTTATTAAAAAATAATTTTAAACTGTTTTTATTTTTAATTTTTAATTTTTACTTCAGCTAGACATTTTTTGGTTTAGATTATTGGTATCTATTGGCATTGTAAGAAGTTGAAGTAAATTGCTTATTATGGGTGAGGCTGTTAAAACATTTTGCCTACCCACTTACAGTATTTTTAATTTTATGTAGTGCAGGGTTGCACAGGAATTTTGGGAATGATGGAAGGAATGAAGCATCAAATTGGTCTAAATAAATTGGTAACATTTTTTTTTTGGAATCAAGACAATGAGCCGACAAGCATACAAAGATGCACCAACATATTTGTCTATGGATTTGCAAAGTTTAGGAACCCTAATAAAATCTAACAAATTTTTATCAAATTTTTAAAGTCATTTACCTTAGCTCTAGCATAATGTGCCGGTGCCAACTTAATGTGCATCTAAAATGTTAATTTTAACTATGGAGGGGGCTGACAAGACGTGAGCAGATCACCCTTTACGTATTTTTTATTTTGCGGGGGAAGGAGTATTTTGCAAATTTAAAAACTATGCTTTCGAATTTCGTGAAAAATATTTGCATAATTTGTTTACGAATTTTCTATTAGGAGGGAGAGGATTGTCCGGACATACGCGAGTCAAAACCGCTGTAGTGTGACGCGGCCCTAACATGGCACCCGCGCGTGTGTAAATGTATAGTGAGCACATTGCGCACATTAAATACGACCGACCACCACATCATTGGTCAATCGACCTCGCACATTGACATTGTTTATACCTATCCGCTGATAAGTTTGGCTTGTTGTATATAGACGACGATAACGACGACAGAAAATCGATTTGTGTGCGGCATAAGGCATTACTCGCCGAGAGGATCGAACGACCAAAAGTGAGCGAGCGAGGGGGTTGCGATGGGGGTGAAACGACGACGTGTGCCTCCGTTGTTCTGCGAGAATAATAATATATAATATATAGCAGCTAAACGTTTTAAGGATTGTTGTTGTTTCCGTTAACTTATTTCGTCTGTCTTTCGATTTATTTAGTGACGTTAAGACACATCAGCGATTTCGCTTTTCCACTTTTAAATTAAATGTTGTAAAAAATGCAATAAATGTAGGTACCCACTGCCACAGCCAACGGATCCAATAAGCCCTGTATTATATGTTTATTTATTTTCACAGTAATCTTTGTATGGGCGGCGTTGTAGGTATATATGCGATTTACCACGCAGCTGTTTAATGTATTATTGTTTACTCATAATATTATATACAGCACCAACAAATCATATTAATTATTAAATCGTTTTTACAATAATACTAATATTACAATAATCACATAACTACCACGGCGTATTATTTAGATCCACTATATACGTATTATCACATGCGTTGTACACGTCGAAGTACTGCATGTGAAATATGAAGCGAATTATGAATCTTCTACGAAATTAATTGTATTAAAAAAATAATTAACTTTTCGGGAGAGCCTGACATCAAGCAATGTTAATAATTGGTACATTATTAAACAACTTTTAGAAAGTTTTCTCAAATCCTGTAGGTAGATATATCTCCATCCCTCTAGATTTTCACAAAAAAGTAATAAACAGGCGACGAAACTTATTTAAATAATCTTGTCATTATTTGGGTATGAAGTTCATTTATAATATTATACAACAAACGTGCTATAAGTGTGCTTTATACTGCTATTATATGTGATAAGTAACAATAATTATTGTTACGATCTTTGGATAATTGTTTTATTAATATCGTAATGATATCTATTTTTACAAGACATGATTATTAATATAACGATTGTTAATTGATTGAAATTATTAAATTTGAGTTGAAAATAAATGGTAAAACACGACACACGATGATATTTTATCGAGATTCGCTTTATAATAGCTTTTTTTTTTATATACGCACCAAGTACGTATATAATATATGTGTTACTTGTACAATTGTATTTTATAATTTTTACTACAGTCAAATATGTAAATTTAAATGTTAACACATTATTTTTGTGTATTTATGAAATGATATGTTCTATTGGAAAACTACGCGTTATTTTTGTTATATTTTAGGTCCAAGTCGTAATACTCGTATCATCGCATGTTATACAAATAACATACTAAACATTCGGAAATTTAATTTTATTCCCTAAGGTTTTTTACTTTTATGATGCGATTGTGTTGAATGCTGAAAAGGTCACACCGTTCAGTGATATTGCTGTTTATCGTAGTCAAATTAATATTGTTTTATATATTATTCATGTTTATCATGAACGGTTTAACAGTCCTGTTAGGTTTTCTTTTATTTAAATCGCTTAACTTTATAGAATTTTAAGATTTATTTTACATTTTAATCATCCGAAATTAGATAAACATTTTTTATATTAAAAATTCTCAACCAATTATCTAAAGCAAATTGATCGTAAGCTAAAATTGTCTATTAATATAAATATATATCGAGCATAGCTAAATATTTAAAAATATTTACAAGTTCTTAAAAAAAACCCTATTATTAAACACTGATTTTTTTTTTTTAATTAACCTATTTAAAAATATGGGATACAGAAATTGAAATAACTTCAAAAGGTAATAAAAGATGTTAACATTTTAAAACAATAATTTATCTCCAGAAAAAGATTTTAAGTTGGTTTACACAAACAGTTTAATTCTTTAAAAAACTACTTAAATTATTTTTCTATGATACATCTCGAGTACAGTGTTCAATCTATAGAAATGCTTTATGTGCATTTCAATATTTTTTTTATGTAGGTATCTAGAAAATAATCTAAAGTAAAATAATATGAGTTGTAGAAAATGTGCCTCACTAAAATAAATTTAATTGATTCCTTATTTCATTTAGAAAATAGCTGAAGTTTAAATGAATTAATTGATTTTAATAAATATTTAATAATTCTTTTTACAACGAAATTTAATTTTATATTCACAAAACTACACACAAAACCACAGTTATTTATAAATGTTAATATTTTAATAAATATGTCTTAAACACACAAATGTGTGTTGAAATACTAATTCAAGTTATGTACTTTGTTTATTTGTTTGGACCATTAAGAAGTTGATATTTTAAATTCAAAATAGTGACGTCAGTAAAAAAAAAATAATACCTAAAAAATAAAAAATTCTTTTCGGCAGTTTAAACAAAACTACAAATTATTTTTATCATTAAATAAAGTTATTTTATCATGTTAATATATTTATGTACAATAACAAATAGGAATAAAATTACAAAGAAAAAATAATTTTTTTATCACAAGTAAATAAATACATATGTGATATACATTTAAAACAATATACCTATTATGCTGCACACTCAAATAAAAATCCTCCGTTTTTATTTATTTATTCATTATATATTTATATCGGCGATATCTACCTATACACACATATCATATGTCATCATATAATATAAATTTACTATTATTTACATGCGCCGTCTGTCGACAGATTTTTATAAAAATATATACACACGTAGATATACAGGGTACGATTCATTAAACATGCTCCCTCCTTTTTTTCTTTAATTAATAATGCAGCTATCCAAAATCTGATTTTTGGAATTTTAATTTTTTAGTATATTTAAAGACCATACTTTCAAGTTCTTGAGATTTTCCGTATTGCTCAATAAGTCAAGTGTCTTGTGAAGATACAAGCATTTGTTTTTCAAATGAGAACCTTCCTTTTCTGCTGTAAATTATTTGATGGACTATTTTTCTGAAAATTTTGACGTATCAGAATCAAAATTCGTACAAGTATAATTTTTGAGTTATTTAACTTTGTGTACCTATACTAAGGATAATATAGGTCCACTATAATGGGTTTGAAAGATATAGGGGTCTATGGTGATTTATATTAATCTATAGACATTAATAATTTGTAAAAATTGACCAAGTGTAATTAAATATTAGATTCAATATTACATCTATTTTATATTTTTGTAAAACCATTTTTAAATACTTTAGTACAAACATTTTAAAAACTGAGAAACTGCTCATATAAATTTTGAATTCGATACATAAATTTTTTTAAAAAAATGATGTAATTTACAGTAAAAAAGAGGGGTTAGAGGTCAGAAGTTTGTATCACCACAAAAGGAAGATACTCCTTAAGAAAAAAAAAAATATACGAAAATATGAATAAATGGTCATTAAGTATATTTTAAATTTCCAAAAATCAGAATTTAAATAAATTCATTATTAAAGGAAAAAATTGGGGCGAGCATGCTTGGTGAATCACTGTGTATAGTATTATTTTCCGACGAATAAAACGTTCATCAGCTATACACGCGTTGCGTACCTTTATTACCTTTACACTTTGTCTTGTACCTACAATACATTTTTTTCTTTGCAAATAGTAAAAAATAAATTTAAAAAAAAAAAACGGCCGGATGTCGTACGACGGACGATTATATTTAATCGTTTGTTTAGTGAAAACGAAATCGGTCGGTTTTTCAATCATCTCTTTATCGTTTGATTTTATAGACGGTTACACAACAGACCGCGTCTTCGGTACCGGTGTCGTCGCAGCAGCAACAGCCTGCGGTTCCGCGTCCGTCTTACGCGCCTCTGACCGCGCTGTCCAGCATGCAGCCGCCCGGTACATTGGGCGCTGACCACCATCCGTCGCAGCCGCTGCCACCGCCACCGCCGTCGCACCACCGGCGCCATCACCACCATCACCACCACGGTGCGCCGTACAACAGTGCGTTTTCCGCGCCGCCGCTGCCGCCGACTCAGGCCAATGGCGCGTCGTCCGACGCTTCCGACAACATCGGCGGCAAACACGAACAACCGGCGCCGCTACCGCCGCCGCCGCCGCCGCCGCCGCCCTACGCCCACGGTGAGTACCTACAACAAGCTTATAATATTGGGCATAACTATAGAATACAATAGTTACGGGGGGGGGGGAGGGGGGGAACCAAAGTTCAAAACCAAAAGTCCAAAGTTCCAAAACCCTCATTGATACACATCATAAATATATCACAATCAAGAATCTTATCGGATAATTCTCTTCTAATTCAGATCATGAAATCTGTTTTTGGATCATATAATATAGTCGACCTCATACAAGTTTGTGTATATATATATACACAAACTCGTGGTTCATGTTACTTGCACAATATTAATACAATATGGCCTGCAGGAGTTAAAAACTTTTATGAGGAGAGGCTAAGACCCCCTCGTTATGCCATTGATAATATTATATGCCTGCACTTCCGAACTTCTAACTGACCTGTGTTTATATAATTTGCATGTGGTCAAAACCTTAAGACAAATGTATGTGTAGGTTTTCGTCGGGCATCCATCGATTCCGCTTCCTATTCTCTTTGTTTATTCTGCAACCGCATCCCGCAGGTTATTATGTCCTTAACTTGATTGATTATAATTAAAAATACATTTACATTTGATTAGCATATTATTATTTTTTTGACACGCTAATAGAATAATAATTTACCACGTCTTTAATTTTTTTATACAATCGTAATGGTGAAATATCATATATGTGAGTTTAAGTATTTGGAATTAATTTTACACGTCTTTAGGTTTATACAAAACAGACATAGTACCTATAAGGGTAAAAACAATATATTTATAATAAACCATACGCCGATCATCTAAATATTAAAATCAATAATAATAAATTTGCAATATATTATAAAATATAATTTACATGCACATTTTTTATATATTATATTTCAATATATTGATTAATTTCAATTTTAAGTAGTACACACTTGGTCCAATAAAAATGTATTATTTATATTGCATCAATAATGTCTAATGTCTATCTCATAAAATGCCAATTTAAAAGTGATCGATGAAATTACGATTTGTAATTTTTATTCGGGAAGTTTAAAATTTCCGTGTTCCGTTAAACTTACAATTTCAAACTGGCAGAATCGATTTACCTTTTCCTCTAATAAAAAGAAAGATCTGGCGGACTCTATAAAATCTCAAAATACCAATATTTCGAGGTTTTTCAATAATGTACATACATTAATACCTTTATATATTTTAAACATAAGTACTTACGAAATAAATATGATCATAGGAATATAATATCATAATATGTTCAAACCGATTAAATTATTTTGAAGGTATAGAATCCCAATTATGTGTTACCCATCCCCATCCCTAACAATTTCATCTAAACGAAAAATACAATTGTAAAATTATTGTCGTTGAATACAATAAAGGTGAATAATAATTATAGGCATTGTACTGTAAGAAAAATAAATATTCAGGAAGTTGATCAATGTGAGGCATGGAGGGGAAATCCTCCGAATCAAGAGTTATGTAAAAAAATGTTCTCCCCTCCAAGGGTACGCCACTGGATAATATGTGTTCGCAGTACTATTGCGATGGCATTATTTTGTCAGGGTGGTTTTTCAGTTTTAATATAATATATATATAACTGAACGTTGAGTGGGCCATACTCATCGCTCATCCATATTTGCCATATGATGTGTAAGTTAAATGGTGATAGTCTATTACAATTTACAATATTATTATAATGGATGTTATTTAGAAAAATATCATACTTACAATTGTAAAACTCGTAATAAACCACGTGCTATACTCAGCACCTGCTGCAGTAAGCGGTGTCTGATTAATTAAATAAGCGTACATAATTAACTCGTCAATATTAATATATGATTTCAGTTGTCTTTAAAACTGAATTTACATTTCATGAAAATATTAATCGCCAATTAAAAAGTTTGGTTTCGTGATATGTAACTAAAGTATCGTATTATGTAATCTTCATAGGAACTTATCGTTTTAATTTTAACCTATCGTACTATTTAGTTTTGACGAGTTATCTTTCTAATTATTATTATTATTAAATCAGTAGAGTGTTGTCAATATACCTACGACAATATATATTATATACTTAATAAATCCTTTTTTGTTATATGATTATAAAGTATATGGCCCATCCATCGCAAATCGCAATAGGTAAACAATTAATATTATATGGTTTAAAACTTAAATAATCGTTTAAATTATTATTGTCGGGTGTACTGTAGTCAAATGTAAGTATAATTATGATTGAATACAGTAGAAGTATTTTAATTTTGAACATTATTTGTTTACAATCATTGTTATAATTTTGTGTGTAAAACAGTTGTTCAACGACAATTAATTATAATATTATACTAACTTTTAATGGCTATGTTTTTAGTAACACTTTATAAATACATTTTTTATTTTGTTTTGTAATTATAAATGTAGAATGAGGTGTAAAAGTATAATGTGAAAAAACGTTCATGGCGGAAGGGACGAATAGGGTTACTGTTCTCCGTCCGACTTTTGGACTGGGTTAAACCCACGTATTTTATGGTCTGGTAAAATATGTTTACCAATCATGAAAAAAAAGGTCTCTCCCCCTTTCGACAAATTTAAACGGACGCCTGTGGTTGTAATAATCCCGAAATTGAATCATCGCTAAAATGTTTCTGTTTTTGTTGCAAAACTAATTTAATTATTATAGTGTATACGTGGTACAATATACATAGTCATATGAACTACTATATTGTGCTATAACTGTACAAGTGCACAAGTTTTGATTGAACAATAATACTTGACCAAAATAAAGATTGCTATAAAACGATAGGTATACCTACTTAAATTAGAAGATGAAACTTTTATCGTTTTATAATATGTATAATAAATGGTATTATACAATCATTTTTCTCAACACAATATATAAATTATAGATAGTCGGATAACGAGTGTCTTGTGTTTGTACTATATGTTGTTAGTAGTTCTACGTTTCTATTCTTATAAAATCCAATTACGCTTAATTTAATGTATATTTTTTTAAACTATGATTTACACTCCTGTTTACACTTGAGCATAGATTGCTTGAATGTCCGTAAAAATCCTAACTGAAGCACTAAATTTATTTTTTATTTAAAGGTATAAAAAACTTTTTTTAAATTTAAAAAAAATAATGCAATTAAGGTTTTACATTTTACTTTTATGTTAAAAGTCATTATGGGAAATTGACATTTACGATGGGGGAGAAAATGTAAGGTGACCGGAAAACTTTTAAAATCTTCATTGCACTCGGTATAGTTGCTTTGAAAAAGGGCGCACAATGAATATTTATCACAAAAAAATGGTCTTTTCAAAGTTAATTTATTTTTTACCATCAAAAACATCGTTGATTAATAAAATCCAATAAAAATATTGTTAAACTAATAAATAAAAAACTGTTATAGCCTCCTACATTTAACGTAGGTTTTCTAAGTTTTGAAAACAGTAATAAATAAATAATAATGAGAATTTCACAAAACAAAGTAAACGTTAAGTTCCGCAAGTCTGTACCTAATAAAAGTAGATTATGTATACCAGTGGTTTTTCATAATAACGTAAATCGTAGTATTGTTGTTAAATGCTGATTGATAATACTTTTAAAACAAAAGTAGATAACGGCAAGTACCTATATATACACCTATCTAGTTAACTAAATATTAACAAACCATTTCTCAAGATTTTTTCGTTCCTATTGATTTTCTAATAGATACGCTTCAATAATCGTGGAAAAACTAGTGTTAAACGGACGTAGTTCAAAAGTTTTGCTTGTAATTTTTATACTCTTATACAAAATAAAGTGTCGTTCAATATTGTTTATAAATCAAAAATACCACCTTTTTTTTCGAGCTTTCAATTATTATTTTATTCTTAAAGTGTCGACATATTATATTATATACCTACCGTACATTTACGAGTCCTTGTTTGTTGGTAATAAAATAAAATATGCCAACCAAATATTCATTTATCTAACTGAATATATTATATTTTCAACCTCTACTTTTGACTTTTTTGTGTAAAAAAAAAAAAAAAAACTGCATCTGTTACCTATCAGGCATATAATATATAGCCACATTGTACACCTACTTTGGCTTGCAGCAGTGCTATATGATATATTATATTGATACAACACATAAGGGTTTACACGGGGGGGGGGATCCCCCCGTGACAATTTTTTTATATACATATAATATTTCTCTTTGATAGTTTATCATTTAAATTAAATATTGGTAGTTGAAGTGAAATAATATTTGAAAAATAATTTTTAATGTATTAAAATCGGATTTTTTTTCGGGGTGTAAGTCACCACCCTACGACTTTTCTTGGAATCAATGAATGTATTTATAATGGAAATTCTCGTATCCGATTCAACGAATAATATTATTATTCGTATAAAACGTGAACGGTATTTAGTAGGAAAAGAATTAGTCAGAAATGTATTTTTCGGGAACGTTTTTTGTCAGGAACGCAGTTCCGAAAAAATACATTTCCAACGAAATACTTTTCCAAATAAATATGATTTCGAAAAAATACATTTCCAACGAAATACGTTTCCAAATAAATATAATTCCGACAAAATACTATTTCGACGATACATTTTCGAACCGAATGTTTTCCAACGAAATATTTTACCAATTAAATACGGTTCCGTCAGAGTAATTTCCAACAAAATATTTTTCCAAGTTCATATACGGTTTTTGAAAAATATTTTTCCTATCAAATACGATTCAAAATAAATATGGTTCCGAGAAAATATATTCTGTGAATAGACTTTCCGACAAAATATTGCGCCCCCCCCCCCACATAACATTATTGCAATCAACAGCGTGACTTTTCCGATAAATAGAAGGGTTGGTTGAATGGGGTGGTAAAAGTGCTGTCTGGGTGAAGTGGTAAGAGTGCTGGTTGGATTGTATATAATATTATATATATATATATATATATATAGCTCGTCTATAATACGCGTGTGCATTACGATTGGGACCTATATTGCATGTACGCGGCGACATAATACGTAGTGACAACTTCGTCACGGTGAGCGGTCCGCACAGCAGTGCACTGGTGAGATTCGAGCAATAATTTATTATCATTAACATCACCGACCGACTAACGGTCG
Source organism: Pentalonia nigronervosa (assembly GCA_014851325.1). Lineage (NCBI taxonomy): Eukaryota > Metazoa > Arthropoda > Insecta > Hemiptera > Aphididae > Pentalonia > Pentalonia nigronervosa. The sequence continues at coordinate 122,912 of JACXSJ010000931.1, read as the reverse complement.
TCGTGTGTGCACGCCGGCAATCACCATCGTCATCGCGGTGAAAGTCGCAGCGGAGCCGACGACGTATAACAGTTATTTGTATATGATCGTTATGTGCACAGGTATATAATGGCATAATGGCATATATATATTTTTTTTCGCCGTTTTTGGTAACCATTGAACGGCGCGCGCACATAATATTCAGTTTGAAGCGCGCATTAATCAAAACGTCCGCCCGCCACCCACTTTTGGCCGAATAGTGAGTATAGACTATAGAGCGTTGCACCAGAATAACTTTGTAACCTCGTTAAAATCGTTGAGCCAAAATGAAAAAAAAAAAATGTCCCTCTTTACCCGCTGTGCCGAGGGCAAACGGATAAAAAAAAAATCGATAAAACTCCGTCGATATAAATAAATAGGAAAAGTTAATAATCATAATATTATTGGTGTACACCTATATTCGTATATATATATATAGATATATATTTATTCACGTGCCGTCGCAGGTATCATTTATGTATGCCACTAGTCGGCCAGATCGAAAAGAAAAATACTGTTATAGCATTGCTCGTATTCTCTGCAACTTCTTCAATAATTTCTGATAACAATAAAAATGTTTCTTGTCCATAATGTAAATTATTAATAAATATTTTTAAGACAATACGATATCGTATGCATATTTTAATCTATGTGGGAGGACACCAATACTAAAATTGATCACACATTACACTGCTAAACTTTACTATTATAATATATCGTGTGCTTTCGTATGCATATTATAATATCGCCCTGGGACAACCATATGATCGCCGTAAACATCAATGCAATGATTTGAATACGTATCACATAATAATATTTTAGCGTCCCGTCATCGTTTGCATAAAACAAAAACAAAATTTAGCAAAACAATGAAATACCTTCAAATATTTTCACTGATTAGCTTACATTGTTGTTATCTTTCAAGCAACTTTTGTATATTTTCTGTTTACAGCGAAAATATATATTATGTTGGGCAACGAAATAATAATAATTTGAAAGATAAATCTTTATTTCCTTATAAGTTAGAGCTTTTTTCCTTTTCGAAAAATATTTTCGTTTTTTAAACTATTGATTTATGATTTCACCAACAATAACGCGTACAGTTACTCAAACGATTAAATATTATTAATTTAGTTATGCGTATAACCTTATTATATATTATTTACGTACGGCGTTTATTTTGTTTAAGGGTTCTTAGTTTACAGCAACTTAATTTAAAATAATTGTTTCATTTTATAATTTATCTCAATCAACAAATATTAAACATTTAAAGTGATAAATAATTCATAAACAATAACAATAATAAAATCACCAACAATATATGTTATCGACAAAGAAATTAGTTGGATCATTATTTTTTGCTTAGCATAATTTTTTTGTGCTAACATATTATATTCGATAAATTATACAAAAAAATTGTTGATTTTGGTTTAAAGTAATAGTAATAGTAATTATGTATAGTATAGGTATGAATTAAAAAAAAACATTTGCGAATTTTTATTGTAATTTGTGATTTAAATGTTAATATTCTATATAAAATAATTCAAGTATTTAATGTGCAAAATAATAATACAACTTTATTCGATGATATGCTTCGACCAATATTATTCTATTTAAATTTTCATATCGTCTCTTGGAAAGTTTAATTTATTTTATGAATAAATTGTTTAATAATAAAATGTTAAACTTCAAACCTGTGTTACTGAATTCTAATTTTGTTGTTGCGATAAAAAATATGGTAAATTAAATTTATGTTTATTACTACAATATAATAGACTCACGTATGTTATAATTGATTCTATTTATTCATCATTTTCTATTAAAAGTTATTACAAGGCAATAATATACTTATTACTTACTTACGTACATATTTAAATTAGCATTAGATAAAATATATAATTGCAGTTTTACATTTTTTAATTTTTACCTATCCATAAGTAGGTTTATCATCGCATCAATAACACTTTAAATATTGTAACTAATATTTGTTTGATTAACAATGGTTTTTTTTTTATATATATATAAAAATATTAAACAGTATTGAGTGTTGTGACGAGTTTAAAAATCTGTTTTGCGTGTTTTGCCGAAGAAACCGTTATCCGATTTCATTTGTGTTCCGGCCTAAGAGGGGAATTGCGGTTGAATACACTCTCTTAACTGTGTTTTTGTGTTCATGGCGAGAAAATTGCGTTCTATAAATATATTTTTTTTTTAGTTATGAACATTTAACAGATAAAAGAAAATGGTTTTTTAATTAAGACGATTTCATATTTTACATGTGTACCAACTATCATATATTATCATCCCTCGGTATTGTTTAATTTTATCAGATATCGCATACTTATAGCGTTTGAATTTATAATGCAGGACATCACTTTTTAGCATTTAAGTACGTGTCATATTGTCATAAACTTATGTCAAATAACTTGTTAATATTTTAAAAACATATAAAAATCATATAATATTAAATATTATATAATAGTAATTTATATATTTTGTTAGAATACAAAGTATAAAATCATATCTTTTATACTGTATATAAGATAATGTTATAATGATATAGGCTATATGTATAGGGTATATCTTATATTAAATTTGTATAAATATGATCGTTATTACAAAACATATTATAGTTTGCATGAAAATGAGCTAGGAAGGATATGTATTTCTAGATCATTAGCATAATATATTAAAATATCGTTATTTTATTCTTTTTTTAAATTTTTTATTTAATCGGATGGACATTTAAAGTATTTTTTTTTTTAAACTAATCATAGATAATTAAAATTATAATTATATGGTTTATTTAAATTTATGATACTTACAAATTACTACTTTGACATTTTAATAATAGTGGTATTACCTATACTCTATAGTAATTTGTATTTAAATATTATACATTTCTGTATACTTATACATTTTATGTTATAAAATCATGAAAAACTAAATGATGTTAATTGTTAAAATTAGTAAAAGTAGGCCATTAAAAATAAATGGTTATATTATTTTTCAATTATTTTATCTATGTATGATAGATACTTATAGTCATAACTACTTTATTGATTTAATATTGTCGTAATTGTGGAGAATCATGTTTGGTATTTACATTGTTTATTCGAATTCATTCAAACTATACTAAAAAGGCAAAATATTGAGAATTTTTTTATATTTTTCATCTTTACTTTTTAAGAACAAAATTAATTCTAAACAGATTAATATTTTAATATTCAATGTTTTATTAATTCAATTGATTTAATCATGTGACTTATCTCTTGAGCTACATTTTATTTGCATAATTAACTAATGCATTTTTAATCAATAAATTAAGTGTTTTGAATAAAATTTAAGAGAATTATTTGTTTTAAATTTAAATTATAATTTTATATTTTATTTCTAGATTCCGATACAATTTACCTTTATTTTTCTTGTATATAACATAGGTACTTGTGTTTGTTTATTATTTTGATTAAATTTATTTTCAAAGTTTTCTTATGATTTAAATTTTAAAACGTCAAGTCACTAAACTTTTCAAGAAAAACAAAGGTGTATTATAAGTTTATATTTTTGATTATTTTATAAAACACTGGTACTTTTGTGAAATAGCATATTTTCTGATTGTATCTGATACTATATCAATAGTAAAATATATAACAATATTATGATTAGACACCTTTTCGCACACTGATTATTATGTATTAGTATTTCGTTACATTGGTTTTGTTATGAAGAGATACTTTTAGAAAATACTTACATATTTTAACAAACTGTGAGTAGTAAATTCATGTAAAACCATATCTGTTGATCGTACACGTTTCTTTATATCACTGTGTACTGAGCAGGTATATAGGTACTTTACTATAATGTGAGTATCGTTGACAGTACAGTAGTAACACTCGTCCGTTTAGTCGATCACTAGAAAAGTATATAGTTCATTTTATTATGTCCTAGAATGTACGGAAACTAGAATAGTAATTTTTGAAAGATTTGTAAAGACGTATTTACATAACGGCACAGAAAGTTCCCTCGTATATAATTTGTTTTAAAATTTAGGGCATACGTTACAGATCGCTGAGTATATTTGTGAAACCTAAAAAAATAATAATTGCGTCGACAACATGAATTTGTTGTACCCATATTATATTTTATATTTGTAATTTCGTTGAGACTTGGAATGATAAATTAATATTTATCTCGATTACCCTTTGTATTTAAATTTTATTATGTCCATAAACACATTAAACAATATTTTTAAAATTATTTATATACTACATAATAATATGGTGGGAGTGTTATAAGTTTTAAACTAATATTGGTACATCGTTTTTTCAAGGAATTAAATACAAGATAAAACATATTATTATATATCTATTGTCAAACTTTCAAGTCCATTTATCTATATGTATACTTAATTACGTATACAGAAGCAAGAACGTATTTTGATTAACCAACAAGGCAATGAACATATAGTTGACATAGTTACTAGGTATAATTTATTTTTATGATATTGCATTCTACAAAATATGATTAAACAGCCAAACTATTCAGGGCAAACATTTTTTTTTTATTTTCAACTAATAAAAATAGTAATAGTATTATTAAAAATAAACACATATAATTATAATTTACATATTTTTATTAATATTTAATAAATTAGTGTAAATCACAATTAGCAATCAATGCCTTATTTTTTTTTTAACGATTACTAAACTAATATCACATTTTTTCAATACAATATATATATATATATATATATATAAATCCACAAACTGAAAATTATCACAGAGAATATTATGATTTATTTTTGTTTATGTTTAAAGATATTAATTCAACTTTAAAGAACAAATACCCATTTAGAAATTATTAATTGGATTCAAACAATGTCTTCGTTTTATTACGACGATGACGATTCAATGAATGATTTATGACACGAGTTATTGTAAAATGTTAATATATTATGCCCCTTTGCTTTATTTCCCTTCTACATATAGGTAATAATAATATATAGTGTTACGGCGGTGATGTGTACGAAGAACACTCTGTATTATGTATAATATGCTCTCCGAAGCCCTTGGGTTATTTGTTATTTATCGCATCTGCCGGTCTCCCTGAACCCCATTCATCCCAATCTGTACGAATACCAGATGCTTATTGTGCTTGTTTTGTCGCGTGTCGAGCTCATTTTTAATACAAGCTATAGTTACTTATTTGGGCGGGAAAAAAACACACACACACACACACACAAATTATATAGCTACTACATGTATGCGCGCGCACACACACAATAATTTTCGTTTCCGTTTCATTTTTTCAAAGTAGTTTTCTAGAAAAAGAAACACATTTTTTCGTACCTGCTATAATTAGAAAAGTAAAAATTAAATTTCTTGTTCTAACGTCGTCGTCGTCGTTTCCCTCGATATTATTATGACGATAAAATCGAGGAATAATAACCGTCCATTTGGATTAGGTTTTTTGAGGTTCCCGGGACATGGGTACGTAGGTCTTTTTTTAAATATTAGAAGTTATTTCTTTTCGTATATTATGATGATTTAGGTATCTAATAATATCATGTTACCATTTTTATAACGCGTATATGCCTTGTATTTTGTCCAGTGATATTGTGTTGACCATATTATTTAACAATATTTTTAATTTAATACATTCCTCGAGGTATTATTTTTTTTAAATATTTTAAAATATGGTTTTGTCGAATTTTTATTATTAATAATTTATATAAAGATATTATAAATGTATTTATTTCATGTTTTAGTAACTAGTGTAAATTAAATTATCAATGTTTATTGAATTTGATTATGCAGTTAAACAAAAATTATTGGTTATATTTAATTAAATTCATAAATTAGTTATTATCTATTTGTTCATAATATGTTTATATTGTGTAAGTATTTGTAAAGACCGTAAAGTTTATCATGGTCGTAAAGTATATTTTCATTACTAATTGTTTTATTTATAATCTTTGTTTATTACTTGGTTTTAATTTTTTTTTATTTGTCATACTTTATAATTATATAGAGTCAAAAAATAAATACCTAAAAAACGTGTAAAATGTTGTATAGTTAGTATAGGCTGTAAAAAAAGTATACCAGCTCTGTGCTGCCTAAAAAAATTGTATAAAAATCCGAAAATCAGCCTAGTAAATATATGACTTGCTTAAAAAAATCACCTTGTATAATGAATGAATTAGGTTGTTATAACTATACTTGTATATTCGTTGTGACCTTAACGTTACGCGTTTTGTTAGATTCACAATTTTTTATATAAAGTGTAGGTAGGTACACCAATTAATTATAATATCAATAGGTTTTAAATTTTCATTAAGTTGTCATCTGCACACTATTTTCATTTTCTGGACACGGTAAAAACGCACGACCGTTATTTATTTTATTCGAATGCATTTATTAAGAATTAACTTATTCTTTTCAACCGGTTACTATCAGTCGGTCTACCGCGGTAACGGGTATAACGGCTTCATAACGACACGCTATTTAAACTTAAATTACTTATGACAACTTACTACCTAAACAGTAATACGGCGTATTGGTCTCGCCAAATGCAAATTAATATTATGTAAACATGTGACGATTATCTTTATAATAATTTATATTGCTATAAGAACAGTCAGTAGATAGTAGAAATTTTTGTTATTTTCTCTGTATTATAGTTGTAGATAGATAATACGAACTTTGCCAAAATATGTGTTTATATAATATTGTATTCAGCATTGGTTTTTCAAGGAAGCTTAGGATTGAGATATAACTCATCGACCAAAAATGATCTCTGTAAAGTATTCTATATTTATTATGAACCTCTATTATACGTGTATCGTTAATAATAACGATGGTTTTTGATATTCAAAATTTTAAAATAATATTATAATTTAATGCATACGTATAATTAACTGCTGCTAATGTACCTATATTTTACAAAAAAATAATTACGGTCAACGTTCATTTATTAGTAAACTAAGAATCATTGATGTTTCTGTTGTATTTCGTTAATCGTTCGAATGTTGTCTAATTATTAATGTAGACTTATCATTTATTAACTGCTGTTATTTTTATTTTTTTTTTTTTATAATAATTAGCTATTATTCTTATTTACCTATAATATATTGTATGTTCATTACGCTCATTTGTATATGCGTTGTTATAGAACACATTACAATTGAGTTGTTTTCTTTTGATGAAATCGGTTGTAAATCAAAATTCCGAATACATAATTTTTAAAATTAATTTCCAATTAATAAAGATATGAAATGTATTAATGTTACAAAATCAAATAAAATAATGATTGTTAATAAGCTATATAGCGTAGGTACCCAATTATTAATTAACTGTATTTATTTATTATTAAACTCGATTAATTATATTTTTCGATAATCAATGTAGATATAACAATATAATTGAAAATAATAAACAAGCAATTTTAATGGTTTCAAGGTACCGAGTGCAGAGGAAGTCTTTGCTTTTTCGGCGAATGTTCTGATTTTTATCAATGCACAAGGACGTCCCACGCATTTTTAATAAAGAAAAATAACTCTGTGGTGCCTTTACGCGTTATTTATCTATATTATGGTATCATAACAAATAATATATTGTTTAGTGATTTTCGTAATGTATATAATAATATTCATCAATGGCGTATGCAGGAGGGGGGAGCTAAAGGGCTTAAGCCCCCCCTCCTTACACTCATTACCGTATTATTGTTATTTTTTTTTGTCTCATATTTATCGAGTTTTAACTGTAGCAAACTAGTAGGCAAGGACTTATATTCATATGCGTGAATTAGTTATATAGCCAACATAGTTAAAAAAAAAGGGGGTAGTGGGTATCACTCTGCTGTACAGTAGACGTCAAGTGGGTCATTTGTCCAGCGTGTTTAATTTAAATTCTATAATTTAAAACCGTTGTATACGAAACAGTAAAAACAATTTTGAGCAAAGACGGTCTGTCAGCCTTTACTACTAAGTATGTTTTATCATATTAAAGTAATTTATTTTACTATAAGTATAAGTTGATTGATTTTTGCCAATATATTGCATTTAAAAATGTGTGTATAATAAAATACAATAATATCCTTTAAAAGTTTCAAATATATATATTATACCCACGAATAATATTTTTAAATAATAAAATACCTAACCAAAGTTGTTATTCTTCGTTTAAATATTTAATTTCGTCCAAATTTGAATTTAAAATATCTATTCAAAAAAAAAAAAAACTGTGTTTATATATTTATTAGATTTTTTGGTTTGGTATAGTATGAACTACTTATGAGAAACCTTATTTTAAATTTTCAATCCTTTTTATAATTTTATAATTTTTTAGCTATACAAAATAAATTGTTGTGCTTTTGATAAATTTTGTCAAAATTTGAACTTTAAACTTTATATAAAAAAAATCGAATCTTCGTATTTTTGATATTTTTAAACTACTGGTATTATAACAACTTGCTAACTAAAAGCCAAGAACTATAAGAAAGTATCTACTTAATTTTTCAAACATAATATTGCGAGTAATTAATAATTTTCAAGCCCCCTTACTTCATTGAAAAATCATGCGTACGTCAGATATTCATATAATATTATAACGCGGAGATTATAATATAATTGTATTATCATTGATTATAAAATTAATCAATGGTATTATGCACCGCACTGCAGCAGCAGAATGTGAAAATATATTAATATCATCATCGACGATCGATCGTCACCTCGTCTATATTATAATGTATACACCTGCTAATGGCTGCACAACTCTCCCGACTTCGGTCTGGCGCGATTAAAACATCCATAAGTACTGTCACCCTAGGACGTAGCTGCAGGTTGACAGTCGTTCGAAAAGTTTCTGCTGATGTTCCATTTTAATGCTGAAGTGTGGCTTTCAATTAAATGACTTGTGCAAAACTTTTCCGCCGCCGTTCTGTCGACCCGTTCGTTATCCCGCGCGATGAGATTACAATCAAATCATTTCACACACGTGTGCAGTAATTCTGCCGTAATGGCACAGACTGTATATAATAGCAAACACATCATCTGAAAATACTTCACACCCATGATTTTCCATATGTGCTCTGTACACGTCAATTAAACCTCGAAATACCTATAACGTTTTACTGTTAGAACTCTCAATCGTATAAAATAATATACACGTTCTTAAACAAACGCACGTGAATTGATATATATTCGCGATTAGGTGAATCAGTTATTTTTTTATAGAAAAAACGTGTTGAGGTTTTGGTGGAAATAGGAATGATTGGTTGAAACTGGGTTTCCATTATACCCCGCGGTGTCATGTCGTGTTTAGTATATTATTTAATATATTTAAGTACGAGCAACAAAATTTCGTTAACTGTTTTCTTAAAAGTGAATATAATATATAGGTACCTATTCAACTTTATACATGGTATGGTGGAAACCCGGAATTTAAATCTTATAGTTTTGGATCTTAGTTGTCAGTTGAGTAAATAATAATCAATTAGCATAATAATATATTAATATGATTAAGTATTTTTAAGCACAGAATATTATTATCACTTATCAGTTCTATATATTATCTTTACAACTAAAACATTTTTTCCATATATCATTTTTTTCAGAATTAATATTCATGATTAATAAAATGTGTGATTTGGATTGTGGTTAATGATATTGTTATTTTTAGTAAGAGTTTACATGTTTACGGCACGAAAAGAGAAAAACAGTATTCTTTTAATTACTGCGTGAACGAGGTAAATTTTTGAAAATGTTTAATACGTATGTATTTAGTTCAGTACGTATTATGAAGTACGGTAAAAATAAGTTCATTTTAAACGAAACAAACGGAAATGAAATTACAAATAAAGAATTCAACTACACCGCAGGTAATTTCATTATGTGGGTTATGAAAAAGGGTACTTACAGAGGAAGGATGTTAATGTGTTATACACTACATCTGTTTTTTTAACATCGTTTAAAATATATATTACGCTGCAATATCTGTAAACGTGAATAAAACGTATACCACTATAGCAAAATTATCTTTAAAATTATGATGCAGTTATATCGCTATCCTTAATACTTTTGTAAAAACGAATTATGTTGACTTACAATTTTACTGATTTAAAAACGATTTTCCTTTGATTATAAATTATAATCATTACAAGAATGTTTATATAATGAAGTTGTCTACGATATAGTGTAATGTACGTTTCTTTAAATTATAAATTATATTAAACTTCTATTATTATATATATATATATATAGATTATAGATGAGTAAAAATAAAGATTGAGTATTGTACATTTATTTCTCAATTTTTATATGAATTGTCTTATCATTTTTTTTTTTTTTTTGTTTTTATATTTTATAGTAACCATTTCGTATAAGGCATGTAATATATTAAATAAATAAAATATATTTCTAACTCCATTTTAACATTTTTTTTCCTCAATACTATTTAAGCTATGTCCCTTGTGTTATCATTTATGTAAAATAGGTTCTCAATTTTTATGTTTATGTATTTGCCTTACTAGACTTTTTTCTATAAAGTATTATAGCTATATATATTTATATTACTATGTATGGATTTTAGGGCACATACAACTAAAATATACAATACAGGGTGAAAAAAGAGATCGTCTCCCGTATATGAGTTCGTACTGTATATTTATAGTGGAGGTTTTACTGAGGTTGGAAATGGGTGGACCCCTCTCCTCTAACCCATGATAATTGTTAAACACGTGGTAACTCTTAACAAGGCGTAGACTGTTTGGGCGAATCGACCCAAAATGTGGTCTGTTTGGGCGAATATTTATATACCAATTGGACGAGTGTTTATTCGACCAAAAATATCGTTTAAGTGAATATATAAGTAAATAAATAGGTCTATAGGTTAATTTATCTATATTTATTTATCTAATATATCGTATTGCAGTAATGTACATTGTCAATTGAAAAAATAAAGTCGAATACAAAATGCATAATTAATTATGAACTCTTAACTTTAAAAAGATATTGGTAAAATAATATTGTAATTTGTTATATCCAGTCACTATTTAATAAAAATGTTGATAATAGTGATATATAATGATTAGCGACTAAAACGTCTACATCGAAATCACTACCAGGTTTTTACCTCGCTCAGGTAAAAATAATTTCACTCGTCCAAACAATATGAATGATAGTCGCCCAAACAGACTATTAAGTTTTTGGTCAACATTTTTACCTTTGCCCAAACGACCATCGCCCTTTTATTAGTCATCATAAACATCAAACAATTTAACATTCATTATAAATACAAATTATTTCATATATTATAATATAGCTGGTTAAATAAGGCTCATAACACAAAATTTTTACACCTCAAACACTTCAAAATTAAAATAATAAGACACACATCATCGGTCATTTTCAATATGATTCTCACAGTAAAACTACAGTTATTATTCCTCCTCTTCGACCGTTATTTAGAATTGAATTTTCTTCATACGATGTATGTGTGTAAAATAAATTTTTTTTTTAATTAAGTTTTTAAGACTAATTAGTAAATTCTCAGCACAATGCGTCGTCCGATATTTGTACAGTACTTTATGAAGCATAATGTAAACCATACATATATAATAATATGAATAATATCATTTATACCCTCCCATATTGTGCATTGTCGTGGCTTCGTATTATTTATATATTTACATAGTCATATATTATACCTATCGTATATTATTTGTCATGTTTACTAGATATGAATAGTGATAACTGATAATATTATAACATGGCCGATAATAAGTGACAATGGTTAAATAAATATTGTGTAGAAACGGTGTGGATTCGGCGGGACAAAAAAAGACAAAGGTGCCGCGAAAAACGAAACGTGTTTGCCGTCTGACGCCAAAATGTCGCTTAAATGTATAGACGGGGTCGCCGTGATAACCAGAGACTATGTAAAAACATAATAAACTATTACTATATTATACAAGTATGCTCCCTGAACTTGTATTTTCGTTCCTTTCGTCCTCCGCTGCGATGGTAAGCATATTATTATAGAAATTAATCTCTTTTGTAAAAAAAAGTAGTGGCACACTTTTTCAAAAAAAAAAAAAATATAATTAATTGAAAACTTAAAACTATCTATTGTTCAAAAAATGTTTGTATTTTTTATAATCCACATATTTTTTTTTTCAAATATTTTAAATTATAAATATTAAATTTCAAGATGCGAAGGTAACTTTGGGTATAACGATAGCAAAGCCCTCAGTGAGGTTTGCGCTGGACGACGTGCGAGAGTTTGACCCTTCTCCCTCCAGGAGTTTACGAACGAATCGAACAGGGGCAGATCCCTTATAGTTAAATATATATATATATATATATATAACAATTTTCATACAAAGGTATAAATCTATATTTAATTTGTGGTCTTGTAGGTAGTAATTTTATTTAAAGATATATATAGAACTTTAATGTAAAATTATAGCTAACTTTTGAATATTGTCTTCAAAATCATTACATATTGCGATTAAATAATTAAATACCCGTGATTTTGTAAGTAAAGAAAATTATTGTATAGTATTATGATTAAATAAAAACTTAAATCTTATTATAGTCAGTAATACTCCGTTGAAAATATTTATAATACAAAAATTAGGTAACTTGAATAAAATTCCAATGAACCTGGACCAATTTCTGAGAGATGCAAAATCAATATAATATGCATTATTCAGCGTCACGGTCGTGGTGCGAGCTAAGTAAAAAAAATATAGGTGGCAGCACGACAGTGTATATTATCTCGAAGCAAGAGTTGCTCATTTAAACAGTGCACATTTTGGTGGTTTTTTTAATCGGACCTAACTAATTATCTATTGAATAAATTAATACCTAATAAATTGAAAAAAATCAGACAAATTGTGCAGATGATCCTTTTGCAAAAAATATCGAAATAGTACGGTTAAAATTAAGTTATTAAAAAAAACGTGCAAACATTTTAATGGGAAATTATAATGAAATCTGAAATCACGGCGGCCGCATCTTGTGTTATCCTGTCGACCGGTTCCCCCACTCAATTTCCTTGTACCCGACGCATTTCATTATTGCTATTTCATGATTTCACGTATTTAATATTTATTAGTTTATTATTTGTTTCATTTCGTTATCGACTATTGCTTCATTAAATCACTTTATACCTTAAATTTGTTAAACTTAATAATAATAAAAAAAAACTTAGTGATAAAATAAATTCCCCAAAAAAACTATCTTAACAATTTTTTTAAAAAAATGGTGATATTACAACAAAAACACTTTGTCAAACTCCGTGTAAAAACGGCTAAGTAAAAAAACAGATCTTTAAGCACTGTAAAGATTTGATATCATAAATAAATGCTAAGTAAATTGAATTAAAGTACACTAATTTTGTTCCAATAATTTATTTACTTATAAAGAAATTATATACTTTATATGACACGGTACACGAAAAAATGTAAATAAATAAAACAAAAGGCATTAGAAGTTCATTATTATTCAAAATAGTACAATGGACATTTCTACTCAAATTAATCTCTCGCCAAGTAAATAAATTACTGAAACAAAATAAGTATATTTTAATTTAATTTAATTATCATTTACTTATGATATATAATCTTTATAGTTTTTAAAGATCTGTTTTTTTTTTTACTTAGTCGTTTTTACACGGAGCTCGACGAAGTGTTTTTGTTATGATAAATATATTATTTATAGTAGGATAGAATTAAGATCATAGGGTAGGTACCCTTCAATGTTCAACCCCTCTACCATGATGACGCACCCGTGTTGTACATTAAATAAAAATACTTAACTAGAAACTCTTAGCAAAAACTAATTAGTACCTAATTATAAAGCACATAATTGTATTGGAAAATTCACTAAAGTATTTATATAATTTTAGGTTACATTTTAATTAGTATTCTGTTTGAATAAAATAGTATAAAATTATACACCATAATTATATTTGTATGTTTAAACGTTATAATTGACATTTCTTTGTTCTTTTTTTTCTGAATTTCAAATGTAGTATTTCAAACAACTAATATTTTAACAGTGACAGCTAAATTAATTGGGAGTTAAGATTTAAAATATATATATGACATAATTTAGGTACCTACTACGTATACTATGTGAAATGTAAATATTATTTACATTTTGTAAAGGCTATATACTCTATATGTTCTGCAATGCTGTTTTATATATTTATAATAATACGCATTTGTACAGAGTACAAACACAACACTTTTTTTATAATAATATTATGTTGTATTATAATTTATTTATTTATAACTACCATTAAATGTTGACAAGAGAAGAATGATGGTTAATAATATTGAATCCATCTCTCTTTCGCCCAATCACACGGCATGTTTTAATTTTTTTTTCAGTAAACCCTGAAAGATTTGTATCACGTAATTTTTTGAAGACTTTTTATCGTAGCATGCACTCACAACTCCGTTTACTATGCTCAGGGAAATTGCAATATAAATTACCCTACATGAACATACTATATGCCTATATATTATTGTAGGTTTCGACATCACAGAGCCAAGTGCAATTTGTTGTGTCAACTTAAAATATTTAATCATAACAAACAAATAACAATCATATTGTAACTCAGTTTTACCCATCAAAATGTGAACACGAAACAATCGGTAATGTTTCTTCATTTGTTTGAAAGAATTATTAACTCAATTATTTCTGCTATACCATTTCCGTTTAACAAATTTACTCTCAAATGATCGTTGCTATTAAATTGCATGCAAAGTTGTTTTCGAATTCATTAGCAACTTATTTTATAGTGTAGTAATGACTTGATCATTAATTTTGAAAATGATTGTTGTAGGTATTGTTTTTTAGTTTATTTTATAGCTTTTATTGACGTCTTTACCCCCAGTACCTACTATACCTAAAAAGAAGCAATAAATTAGGTCATTATTAACGTTAACTTTTTTCATGATTCGATTCCGCTATTGATTATTTTATACCAAGCTTTTACTCTATTTTATTTTTTGTAAACCTCTTATTTTATTTGTGCTATATTTTTGATTTTAATTTTAATACCTAACAACTAAATTCCAAGATTCTTTTATTTCAATTGTCAAGTTTATAAATATAAATTTAGTGTTTAGATATTAAAATATTGAAGTATACATATAATTCGACAAAGAGTATTTGAATTACAGAATATTTGAACAACTTGCTTATATAATATATTATATAATTAAAATTATAATACAATAATTTTATTAATTTAATTTGTTTGTGCCTATATCAAGGTTTTTGTATTAAAATTAAAGTTATAATAAATTGTTTTAATCTAATTATCTAACAATATTATACACAAAATAACGATACTAATTTGTTTATAAATATTCATCTAAATTAGCATAAGTTCGGTAGGCATTATTGTTTATTAAATTTTGAATTTTAATTTGTGGATGTTTATTTATTTAATTTAAATATGAATCAACAAAATGTTTATATTGTACATTAAGTAGGAGTATAAAAAGAGCTTAAAAATCAATATTGCTTATATTAAATTAAATATTACAGCAAGTTAATAAAATATAATAATAATGATAATAGTAATAACGAAAACAAAACAATGATACGTGTTTTTAATTGATGGATATATCGACGTACAGTTCGTTTAAAACTTACTATTTTTAGTTTCCAATAGGTAGACTATTGGTGTTGCAGATTTGATATCAATCCAAAATTAAATAACTTATTTCGAATTACTTAAAAAGAAAAATCTTATAATTATAATCGTTTCCCTCACAACTCGTCATTTGAATTGGATTATGATGTGTTTTTTTCTCCTATCCCGTTTGATTGCAAAAAAAAAAACCTGTATGTACGTACGAAGGAGGAAATGGAAAAAAATAGTCGTCCAATATTGTCTACACTGTTTCGTCGAAGAGTTTTAATCCATTCTCTTTCTGTCTTTGTCTCTGTCTTTCTCTATCTCTCTCTCTCTCTCTCTCTCTCTCTCTCTCTCACTCTCTTCGCCCGTGTGCGTGTGTGTGCGGTGTGTATAGGCGGCGCGCTGCCGGTGTTCTGCACCGTCCTACCGTAACCAGTCGAGTGTTGTAGCTCCGATCGCACGAATGTCTATTACTGCATTATCGTTTTACCATGTCCATGATGATGATAATAATAATAATAATAATATAATATTGTGATTTAATTTTCGTTTCGTTTCGTTTTTTTTTTTTTTTTTTTTTTTTTTTTTTTTTTTTTTTTTTTTTTTTTTTTTTTTTTAATCGATTTTTAAGTGTTAAATTATCGCGACGAAAATAGATCTATAGTGATTTTTAGTTCGATAAGTGCTGTGCGATAATATTATGGAATAACTGGCCGTCATTTTACTAAGGTATCTACAATGAAAAAAAATGAATACTTATATTTTCGGTCGTTTGCGTGTCCGTTGTCTTACAAATCTGTCAAGCCGTTTTTTAATGCTTCAAAGGGAATTTCGTTTTTGAAAATCTATGACAATAAACATTTCACTAGTTTTTGTATATCCTAATATGCGTTCAATACTTAGTTTAGTGCCTATTAACTTTTTTAAATTGGTAGATGGTGGGAGATGATATACCCCCATGGTATATTTGTCTGTATTGTAAAGTTTGTTATTTTGATTTTTAAGTAGTTACATTTAATAATTTGGTAGATATGACACCTTGTTTCCGAAATAAAGAATTAACTATTCTCAAAAATTAAATTTGGTAGGGCAAATAATGTTTTTTTTTCTTGTGCTCTTAAAATAAAGTATTCTCTGCAGTCCAAGTGAACTGTGATTGTCAACTTTTATAATTTTGTTATTACAGAGTTGTTAAATACGTGATAATTTTTGTTTAATAATATTACTTCAAAACTGTTTTTAACGTTTTGAAATTTTAATTTTAATCAAATAACTTGCACATGGTTAGTTAATTTTTAAAACTGCGATAAAAATAAAAGTTATAACAAGCTTATTATATTATTTTATTATAATATTAATTTTAGTACAAGTACCTAATATTTTCAAGGGGAACCACAAAAATAATATACACATTATGTACCATAGAAATTATCCTTGATTAATTAAAAAAACTCGTATGTCTTAGTTAAATTTTTTATGAAAATACAAACAGTATTGCTATTTTAAATTGAATATTTTTAAATGTTTCCATAATATTTTAATCAAATTTCAAAATACATGTTTAATAAATCCATGTTAAAATGTTATAAACCATTATTAAATATAATACATAATACTTATTAAAACTTTGTTGCAAAATCTTCTATTTTATTGAAATTAAAAATATTTATTTTATTAAATTGTGAAAATTTGTTATAGTTTCCTCTGGGAAATGTTTGCACGTGAATTGCCTATTATAGTCGCCGTTTAAAACTGTCATAATTATTTAAAACTCTGTAGTTTTTTGCATATATTTTTCGCTTTACGTTTCTTTCATATTTTTAAAATATTTAGTTAAATCCACGTGGTGTGGTACATGAAAAATATTTTATGTCCTGCTTTCTAATCCAATAAAACTGGTATAAATCACATTGTGTCAACCTACATCTTATTACCTTTATGCCGCCGAATGGTCAAAATTGATTTTGTGACTTATCGGTTGTCAATAAGTTATGTACTACAGAACAAATTTGTTATTTTTGTTTTAAATTTACTCATCAGTTACAATAGTATATAAGGAGAAAAATGTTTTGCCACAATCGGGTTTTCCGGTTTCCGCACCAATAAGTTTGGATTCCATTACACCCTCCGATCATCCTTCACAATTGCTAGCCGCTCGTTCCGGAACAGTTTATGCTCTTGACATTTTCTATTTGCAGAAACATTAAACAACAACATGTAGGTGTAATAAAAAAAGAAAATTATAATAATACAAATAGAGACAAATCTGTATATAGGTAGAAATCTTAATATAAAAATTACGTTTAAATGTATAAATAAACAGAGATGTTTTTAAGGTGTACAACTGGAATTTGGCCAAGGTGTCAGTAAAAAAAAAGGATTTTTTTTCATTAAAATAAATTATTTGTATGCTTGATTTGTAGAACCCTTGTGTTACTAATTGACATTTAAAAATTCTATGCACGTAAATATATATTATAATAATATTATAATACATATGTACTATTTAAAAAAAATGTCCTTAAATTAATGCTTAATATTTCTGAGTTTATTATAGGTAAGCAATAAAAAGATACAAATAGTAAATATTTCATGTTCTGTAACCGTTTCTTGATTTATATTATTATTATTATTATTATTATTTTTTTTTTATTGATAGTAACTGCCTCGGTGACTAGGGTCATTGGCTACAAGAGATTTAACATAATTAAATGCATGGAGAATAAATTATTACATTAGGTAGAAACTTATAACTATGAAGGTGTAGAGAAAATAAGAAACCAAAAAAAGTTACTTATAAAGTTAATAGTAATAAATAATAGGTAAATGTTTTATACATTTATAATACATATCATTTGTATATAATTCTAAATTTGATTATAAAGTTTTGTATCCCTGAGGAATTTGAGAACATCCATGAATATTGGAGTTTTGATTTTCAGTTAGATGGTGTGTTAAGTTGTGCTTCAAATGTTGTATTTCGTACTTCCTACATTCAGTTAGGATGTGTTTGACCGTCAGAAGATAATTGCAGGTTGGGCATATAGGTGGTCTTCTTTCTTCATTAGGAAATTATGAGTTATTTTTTGGTATGGCCTCCTATATTATTAATTTAGTGTGTATGTATATATATATATATAGCACTATGAATATTTACCGATGTCACGCGATAGATGAACAAAGCTTTTAGAATACTTCTGCGAAGTTTTGAGTCACAATATTAGTTGTTACGATACACAAATACTTGCTATGAAATAAAAGAAGTACCTACGTTATTACAAACTCGAGTTTTTAAAACTTTTTATGCAACAATTAACTATGTTTCTTTTTGAAATCCAGAACGATACACAGTAGTACACAATGGTTTAAAGTTTATGAATGTGTCGTACGAAAAATGCATTGCTTTTTATTTCTTTTCGGTAGTCCGCAATAACATTGTATTACAACAAAAAAATATAATTAATAGTCGCTACCTACCTATTGATATTCATTAAATAAAATGGAGTGTAATCAAAGTTATTATTACGTACACTACCGTTATAAATGGTGTGCGGAAAATAAAATGTTGCACCTCACTTGTTGCTTTTGTACACGAAGTAAATAATCCAGTCGGCGTTTATTTGAACAACTCAATAACTGTATACATTTAATTTTCATAAGTATTCTAATAAGATTATTGTATGAATGTAAATTATTCTGAAGATGAGATTATCGTACGTAACATATAATAATATCGTAATATACTAAATAGGTCATGTCCAGCTGTCCATATGCCAGGACTGAAAGAGGGAATTATTTCAAGGTCAATAAAACAAACCCTCCCATTTGAATATTTATTTGGGTTATAACCCAGAGAGAAGTCATTTGCATTTTGGTCAATATTGCACTGTTACTGTTTTATGTCATTTGGGGGTAGTATAAACTCGTTAAGGATAAATATTTTTGGTGACCGATCATTATCGTTTTTTTTAAGTATTTAAAATGCCATTCAAAATATTCTCCTAACACTTAATTATTTTAAATATCATATTAATATTAATTTAATACTATATCAACGTAGAGGTATATGTGCCCAAAAAACTTATATAATATAGGTAGATACTTCGTACTTGGTAGAATTAAATAAAACTTATTTTGTAATAAACAACCTGCAGCTACAGGATGGGTAGACGGAATAAAATTAATTATATATACTGCCCACTCGAATTCCTCATTACTTTCCTTATAAAATGTCGGCCTAAAATTAGTTTTATAAAACTTTTCTCCGATCTGATACCAAGTTGCAATCGTCGTATAAAGGTTGTTAAAATATTTTCCTCAATAAAATGCTATAAGGTCGTATAGATGTGGGAAAATATTACAGTTTGACAATAAAATATCAGTGTGTGCTCATAAAGAACCCGGTTGTTTGTATTTAATATTAAACACTTTATATTTTTTCTGCTCCAGAAAATATATCACCATCTCAAATATCCTTAGCTTTCTTCGGGATAGTACTTTTTTCTTTCATTATAACTTCATTGGATATTCCATATTTATTTATTATTTAAATCATTTCTCTGACATTGTATTTTGAATTTACAATTCAATTATGAGTCCATTGCCCGTGTTCACGATCCATTTCTGTTGTTCAGATCCAGTTGGGACTATAAATGAAAATATATTATTTTTTTTTTTTTAATCAATGAAGCTGTTTATATTTATATTCGTATTTTTATAAAAAAAAATAATAATAATAATAAAAAACCTACGATACAACGATACCATCATAATACTATGTACTGCTTATTACAAAATATAATTTATTATTAATTATTATCACAGAAAAAGGTAGGCGTAGACATGCTTACAAAATTTAGATCCATTTAAATAAAATTCGTGGTGAGCCTGCTGTAGTTTGTAATGAATACCTATATGCGAAGAAGTATGCAAAAATCAAACATTTGAACAATATTATGCAATACACCAAGTAATGATTTTTATTTAAATACGTGCTGTTGTTTAGTGTAAAATTACGTAATAGTGTATAGGTAATATAATAGTATGTATTGAAAAAGTATTCAAAGAATGTTAAATATAAAACTCCTTCGTCCGACATCGATTTTATTGAAATATTTTTTTCTAAATCCACAAATCCACTATGGTATTTTAGAAATTACTCATTTCGATTTCAGTTACGTTGTCATCGACAGCTCTGAACTCGAACAAGTCTTTGTTAATCTGTGTTTAGCGCTGCTGCAACCAAGAATAAATATCTCGTTAATTTGTATTTACATATAAAGTATATGTATATATTATTATTATAAATTTATAACACATCCACGAGTTACTCATTTTTATATTTATTTTTTAAATTATTCCCCTAAAGATTTTTATTAAGAATTTAAGTCTAATAATAATTATTCTGATGTATTTATTTTGTATTCTATATATTAATAACTCGTTATAATCATAATTAATATCTAATTATAATATAAAATGTATTACCTATGTAGCCATATAGGTATATGTAGGTTTTATTTTATTTCTGTCGTTTGTCAATTGAATTTCATCAGTGTTCACAAAAAAAAAAAATTACCAACACCAATATTGCAATAATATTTTTTATTTCCTTTAGTTTATAATTATAATTAAAATTATTTAAATACTTAAAGTTGATATTTCATTAGTATTTTTTTACCATATATCTACACCAGGTACCTAATTAGTTTAGACAATTTTGTAAGAATATTAATTAAATATTTACTTACATCTTAATAAATTGTATCTATTGGTAGATACTAGGTTTAGAAGAGAAAATGAATAAATTAATAAGATGTTCTACGATCAGTGCCAAATGTACATTGCAATAAATCTTACTTTATTTTATATTATAGCATAATATTATTATACCTATCTACATTGCACGTTTTATACTTTTTACCGGATAGTTGACTGTAGATTTAATCTGGATTTGTAAAATTCAAAAAAATCAGCAGTGGGGTTTTTTTTGTAAAAAATAAAACTTTGAATACAATCAATGGTTTCTAATTGTATAAACAAAAATAATACAATTCGCCACGTTTGCACTTTTCGTTGGTAAACGCTTTAATGATAACTTGAAGGGTCTCTAGGAAATTGGCATTTTTATCTTTGTTTTTGTCGGTTTTCCCTTTGACTGTTGAAATTATCGTATTTTATTTCATTATCTCGAATAGCTCGTGTAATGTTATATATTATTATATATAATATTATGTATGCATGCGTAATATGCGTGTGTACCTCTCTATATTGTAGATAAAATTACCGATAATAGTGAATTATTACACTATTATTGTTTTAAATGCTATTTTGCTATTATACAACTATATATATATATATATATATATATATATATATATATGTTTTCTAATGCAAATTGAATTTTCAAAAATGTCCACTTAAATAACAAAGTCCACGTATAATTTCATAGGCTTTAGCAGTGTACCCATATGTTGATTTGTGTTTTTTTTTGTACCTAGTGTATTTATTTTATACAATCGTACCGTATAATATAAATTGTATATAATATAGGTGTACTATAAGTAGAACAATTTTGGGTTTCCAACGCCCAACACTGTTTTTTTTTTTATTAAAAGTAACTATGATGATTGTGTACATGTCATATTTTCGACTGATATTGTTTGTAGTTTTCAAATTATTGAAAATGGATATTATGTTTATTGGTGTATCGTATTTATAGAATACCTACAACTATAATATATATCGTTCAAATTACGTTAAGTGAAATTTTCCATGTAGATATATATTGTTTACCTTTGACCTGGTTAAATACGACTCCAATTTCTGGTATGGATTATTGTTTATTTAATCGATACATTCGAGAAGAGAAATTCAGCGTAGAAATGTTCGAAATTAATTCACTAAGTGTTTTGGGAATGAAAATTCGTGACAAAAAGTAATAGGTGTATTATATTGTTATCAAACAGTACATTATGAACAATGTTTATGTTGGAGTAAAAATGCCTGTTACTATGAAATCAAATGATTTTTTTTTTTTTAATACTCGGTGAAAACGTATAAGGTAATACAACACGGCAGAATCCATAGCCGTTTGAAATCAAATATTATCCGATCCGATTGAGAGCCGAATGATTTAAAGAAAAAAAATATACACCAATATAGGTGTAATCAATAAGCAACATTATTTTAACAAGATTTCGAAATACCATAACCCTTCGTCGGAAAAATATAATAATATGATGCGTAAAATATTTATATATATATATATATATTGCGCGTGTACTTTAATTGACATTTGAGCAGGTGTTTACACAGACACGGTGGTGCCCTACGTTGTTGTTTTTGGCCGACGACAAAACGCGCTCACAAACACATCATTATTATCTTATTATTATTATATTAAAATATTATACCGAATGACCTCGGGCTCAGGAAACTCGTGTCACTCTTTTTGTTTTTACGGTTTATTATTTATTTCGTTCTGAACGTGTTTCGATTAAAGACTACGTGAACACCGCACGCACTTGTTCGATGATTAGCTACAAAACCGAATTATTATGACATTACAATAATTCACGTACGTATTCGCCCATCACCGTGTGGACACATTATACATTATGCAAAGAAGGAGCTTTGCTCTCTGTTACCGGTAGCTGTGAAAATGTAGTCTGAGACGGAGACGTTGTACGGAAAATGTGATGATCTCTGTCGTACGGAAAATGCGAAAATCTCCGTCGTTTGGAAATTGTGAAAATCTCCGTTCCAGAGTACATGTACAACAGATGTTCAACGCGTTTGATAGAAACAAATATATATATACTATATTTTGATATCTATTTCAGCGCTAAATCGCATTGATCCGAAACGTATATATATATATAACAATAATATACATTGTCGATAAATTAGTAATAGGAGATAAAATCCGGAAGAGGAAAAAAATAAATACGCATGAAAAATGTAAAAAAAGTAACTTGCTTTGCATTATAAATTATCTATTTTACAAAACTCGATACTGTTGCAACGCGAATACAACATAGTCATTTTTCGTAGGGATCATTTTATCATTATGTAATTGTTATTGTATAATAATGAAAAAAAAAATATTACTTATTATATTGAATACAACATTATAAATGTCATGAGCAAAAATAAAATATATATAATTTGAAAAAAAATAACAAAAACATTAGCAGCAGTATATAGTGTGCTAAAAAAAAATATATAGTACGTGCCAGCAAAATGCAAACTATTAAAGTAATCTGTTTATAGAAAGTGTCAAACTGTGTAACTTCAACAAAAATATGTGTCGTTCCTTATTATTTTGCGTGCTCGTAAAAGTAAATGGTACCGTTTTTTCGATGAAAAGTTAAATTCGTCGGAAACAACCCTCTTTTTATTGCATAATACGATTTTTACTGTAATACCAGTACAACAGCAGTATATCAACCATTCGGAGTCAATTAAAGCGAGCATATTTTTATAGGTTCTGTTCAGAAACCACAAAAATATTTTCATCGAATACACATTTATAATACGTCATATTAAAGTAGTTGTTCTGCTTCTATAAGTTTATCACGAATTCGTTGTATATTAATCTATACAGAACGTATAATATTATGCAACATAAATTTCCGTGTATGTGCGTCTACAACATTAAACAGAACTATACCGTTCGCAGTCAAAGGATTTGTTTTGGGGTGTGGGTGTTTACTGTCTGCTGTGTGGGTGGAAGGGTGGGTCGTACATTTGCTGTTCAACTTGCTGTTCAAAATTCTCATTCGATATTGTATCTCACTTTATAATTACACATTAGACGCGTCCTATGATGGCCATTCGGCTTATTATATTGTGATCATATTATTATTTGTATAATGTTTTCTCTTTATCAATATTAATCATAATATATTATATACATACTCAAGCCAGAAGACGTGGTTTATTTTATAATAATGTTATTGTTGATTAGATACTTTACCAATTTTTTAAAATAACAGTTTTTAATTGCAATTATACAATTTATTCCGCGTTGAAGCCGAAACTATAAATCACGAGTAGGTAAATTTAATTTTAATGTAGAAAAAGTGATATCCGTTCTCACAGCTAGCGGTTCTATAAGAGCATTTCTTTGTATCGTGTTTAACTGTTTAAGACGCACAAATATGTCAAGTACACACGGTACAACGTATAAATAAACAAAATGGGGTTTAAGGAATACTTAAGATTGTTCCTCTTCCATAAAGAAAAAAAATAGGTTAAAAAAAATTTCTAAAAATAGGTTTACAAATGAGTAAACTCGCATTGAACACGGGGTTTCTCTATTAGATCTGTTTTTGGTCGGTGTTCACTGCATCAATAACCCAAGAGTTTTTTTTTGTTCATGAAATGCGCGCGTTGTATTTCATTGTTGTGTCAAAAAACATTGAATAATATGATATCCTTGAGTCATAGTCTTACAAATATCTTCTTGAGCTGTTTTATTTTTTTGGCATTGAGTTTATAACAAGTATCTACCTAGCAATTAATATCATTCCTTGACGCAAAAGTAGTAAGCTAGAATTCGAATAACACTATGGTACACTGTATAGTTGGTAGTAATTTTTGTATAGGTACCTACATTTAATGACATTAATTTCCGAATTGTTGGTTTTTATTGTACTTAAAAGTAAAGTAAATGCAAAAATGACCGATGATTTGCGATGTATGAGAATATAATAAGTTTGTAATATTATATATATATAGCCGAGTTTCCTCCAAATAACAATAGTATACGAACACATTTCATAAAATCAAATACACATTACAAACTCTGCAATATAAGGTTGCTGCAGTGATCACATTATAATACATTTTTGATAGATATACACTGTAATACGACGGTTTGTCAGATATTATATACTTGAATCGAACGGACACGCGTGTATGAATGTTTTAAGTCTCTTTTACATTTTTTTAAAACCTTCAAACGCATTTGTATAATATATGCATGAATAATGAATATAATATAGTTTATCCAACGGCCGCATTGAATGATGCGATGATTCAAATCTGTCCCTATATTATGACGCGGTAAATGTTCCACTCATCGGAATGCGAATGGATTCGGAGACGGCTGCGAAACGAAACATGAACTTCGTGACCACCGCATTGGCAATGCGAGATTGGATACTTACGGCGTACTTCAATTCAGGTACACTCGATCTGTTTCCGCGGATGTTTAAAAAGCTCAAAACTAAACTTTACTATATATAGTTGATTATTATCAACGCGGGTGCTTTACTCTTGGCATGGGTTCTAGAGGCTTATCATATAATGGCTTGTGTTTATTATTTAACTACTACTACACCGAGTAACTAACTAAAGACTAACACTCATTATGATATAATATTATTATTATACTGTACCGTATTGTAATGGTAAAACACAATTTTTTAGATACAGATAATAAGATACTTATTAATCGTTTTAAAATACGATTTTTTTGATTTTTCAAATGCGTTAAAATTGAATTCTGTAAATATATAATATGTTTGTGCACGTATATATTATATAATTCACGTTTATAATATGCTATATATCTATGAACAAAAATTATCACGGTGTTTGTGGTTAAAATTCAATCGAACCAAAACACATTTAATGTGCAGTCGAAGTTAAACATCGATCAAGGTCATAACTCGTATAATGTTCATATAATATACCTGTATATGTTTTTATGTACTACGATTGTATTACAAAAAGGACATCCCCTCCTGTGTTTCTTTTATCTGGCCACTGCAGATAGCACCATATTTTAGCGATCAATTCGGCGCCAAAACTCGAACTATAACTATAACACATTGTTAATAAATTCTCGCAGTAGTTTTTCAATCATTAATCTTAAATAATTTATTTATTAAAAGCGAATAAAGCTGTGATTGATGATATACCTAGCTTTTTGTAATATTCACTATACTTATTAATATACATTTTGACAACCAACTAGTTTTAAGTATATTGATGCTTAGCCTATAATTGTACTGTATAAATCAATTTTAATAATATTTCGTAGCTAACTGGGTATAATTTGATGTATAAAATAACTGTACGTAATTGTATAAACCAAAGTGCCATATCATATTATTATTAATATAAAACATTATAGTTATTATTACATCCTTGAAAATTACCGAATTTATTTATATGTTTATATTAACGTAAAATATTAACTGCACATATTCTGACCACGGTAATAATATCTTTGTCGTATAAATATAATACATTTTTTTATTACAATTGTTTGAATACTGTATTCAGAATGTAAATTTATATAATTTTCCACTTAAACTAAATAAATAACACTTTTGGGTTCTTTTAAAATCTGATAGTACCTACCTAGTCGCTACGGAAGCAATGCGAAAGCAGATCCCGCGGCGTCGTCGGTTAAAACTGAAAATAAGAAGTACCTACCTAGTACGATACGCTTTGCTACAATGCCATAATGACAAACGTGATATATTATGTATTTGTTGTATATTTTTGAACATTATTATTTTTTAATAGAATGTTATATTATATTCACTAGTAATAATAATATTTGTTAAAAATAACAACAATGCGATTCGCAGAAATCCATGTTTATCAAGTACAAATACTGTAAGTTTATCAATATCATATTTATTAATTATTATATAGATACTCGATCTCAATAAACCATAAATATTTAAAATGACCAAAATATCCAGTTTGACGCGATCAGTTTATTTACTGTTTGAAAATAATAGTAATCTATAGCGGTTACATTAACATCGGTTTAATGCCAAAATATCTAAAACTTTATGCTGTAGGCATATCAAAAATATTTAAATCTATCGATTGACCGCTATGTATTTAAGTAGAAGCAATATTCATTACGCCATTTTTTGATGGGGCGAGGTGGGGGATTCGTGCCATTGTACGTACGTGATATCATAAAACCTACCTTGAAAACGATTAAAAGCCTATAACTTATACATAGTGAGTATTATTGTATAATGTATAAGTTAGGCAGGTACCTATATATAATATTGTACGAGCTCTTATTTTCTTCGTTATCGTTTTACCCATCTGTATTATGTTGCAAAAGCAATGCATTCACTCGCCGTTTGCTAATTTTTGCCGAGGATTCTCGGCCGTTCCTTTATAATATAACTATATATACCCTCATCCTCTCCCGCCGCGCGTCGCCTTTTACAGCTAATCGAATTGCTTTTGTTTCGCACGCAAAGTTTTCGTACTATCCGTCGACCCACCATAAACAACACTAATTTCATTAATACCTACGTAGACATTGTTGCAATTAAAACAACCCGTCTTCATCTAGAAGAATGATTTTGCTGTTAAACGCTGTTCTTCCCGACGTTATTCTGCTGCTGTTAACTTACTGTTTCTCTTTAATTATATGGTGTCTAGGCGACTCTTCGTCGTCCTTACAAATTGATTCGTGTGATTTTTATGATAGTTTATTGCATTGGAATTCAAATTTATAGTTTTTAATTTTTACTCGTCGAGAACAAATACTTAAAAAATGATATCGCTCTTTCTTGTAGGTACCGTTGATTTGTTATAACATGTAATTATGTGCTCAAGTAATAGTCGACGAAAGCAAAAAAATCGAATAAAATATATCTCCTGGAACCGCATTATGCAGAATATGCATTTGTATTATTATAGTTACATTGTGACGATAATTTTTGCACCTCCAATAGCGGAAAGACGGCCAATTTTTGTTAAGGCCATTGTCTGTCCGAGACCTTGACTCCGTGGGGTGACTGAGCTGGTCACCGTCTCGCGCGGCGCGGTCTTTATTGTCTAGTTTTATTTTTCTATTATTTTTCTACCTTTAATACAAAAATGTACCGTATCTCCTCAAGGATTTCCCTTGTCCGGACAAATCGTTTGAAAATCGCACGATACACACACAAAAAAACACACATAGTATGATATATAATATATATTCATGTACACATAATGTATACGACGGGTTAGGCGGTTTTCGTACATGAATAAAATATCATTAGAATAAATGTATATACGCAGCGCCGATTTGTATTTGCTCTGTACCCAGTCATAATTATCATGAAAAATTTTTGACGATTTAAATCGAATACCCGAGAGAAGTTCAATAAACCTACCGCGAGCGCCGTGTGACGCGCACGCGCGCGCGCGTCTGTGTACGTATGTATAAAGTATATAATATGTAAGTGTATATTTTCGTATGTAAGTGTGTGTGTGTGTGTACGTGCGTGCGTGTGTGCGTGCGTGTGCGCGCGCGTAGATGCGAAAAAACAGTGCGAAACTGTTCCAGTCACGGTTCAATTCGCGCAAAGAGGTCGTTGATTCCACAGCATATTTAAGAACCATAATGGGAATAAGACTCCACAAAAGCGTAGTTTTATATTCGAAAATGATTTTTTTTTATACAACCCGCAATGTGATATAGTCGTACGAAAACTACGTTTCTGCAGTGTCGGTCCGCTGAAATTTTGTGTGCACACCAACAGTTTTGTATTTTATTATACGTTTGCACAAATATTATTTTATAGTAATATGACGTGTATAGGTAGGTGTATATAGTATGCTGCCGAGAACATTTTTTAGACGATGTTAATTAACAATAGTCTTTTGTTGGTTGGCATTGATTTCTGAGACTGCGACATAAATTGGGGGTGCCTATAATATACGTCTTGCTCTCGTTTATCGTAAATTCGTGTGATTATTCTGCACACTCGAAACTTTTTATAATATGTATCACGTTAAACCAAACCGAATGCATTGCTATAAATCCTAAATAAACATGGACAATTTTATTTCCTATTCGATATATTTTGACGGATTTGAGATTGTATTAATAAATTAGATTTGATTTTAAAACACTAAATAAATGTAATACACCTACGCCGTGTGTTAATTTTATTAATACATTAGTTCTGTCAATGTCAATACAGTCAGCACGTAGCTTAGTACCCGTTACGGCGGTGTAAGAGTAAACATTTCGTTGTTTGGTTTGCGTGATAATGTTAAGAACTACACATATTATAATATTATAATGTATAGTAAATAATATCATATAATAACCAGTCTGACATTAAAGCGTATAAATATGGTAACACAAAATCGATTAGTGGTTTGACTGTCGGCTATGGTTATTTCGCTTGACGATAATATTATAATTACTTCGGTGTTTTATGAGTTTTATCTTTTACGGAATATTGCTCTATGCTTCTCTCATGTTTGGGGCTCTTATTTGAAAAAGTAAAACGAATATCGTTGTGCGATGTGTAGAGTAGGTCAAAATAATAAGGGTTGTTATCATAGATTTATATAATCTATAGTAAACGGAAAACTGGTATGGTCGGACATATTATAAACATGGAATTCTGGTACGATACTGAACAATCAATGTTTCCCAAAGTATATAAAAATAAAATACACCCACAATATTATGTAAGTTGGAAGTAATTTCGAAATTTTGATACTAAGACTATCGGTTACAATGACAAAATTCAACAAAAATAAAGATAAGTCTAGATAGTGCATGATATTTTTCTTATATTTATGGAATGTACCTACACAAGATCACTTAACATTTTGGTAACAGAACAAACAATTTCTGTGAATGATTAGTTTGTAAATAAGTATATCTAACAAGATGAAGGACAACGTGGATTGAATGAACACGTTGTGGATCGTACACCATAATATGGTTAATATATTATATTAACGCCTAATAGTTGAAAAAAATACATTACGAGACAAACTAAAAAAAAAAAGTATAAATATAAAGTAATTACAATAGGCCAGTTATTAAATAATATATATTATACCTATATTTCCACCTGTTATTTTTTATGTAGGTATTTATATTTTGTGTTAATATGATTTCTATTATTATTTTTTATAATAATATGTCCCACAACAAATCATTAAAATATAATATAATATATTACCTGGCTTGTACTCTCTAGGTATATATTATAAACTTATAACGTTTTATATTATATTCTCCTTTTACAAAATATATAGGTTTTCCTCGCATTATGACACATTAATTTATGAATAAAAGATTTATGCTGTTTAACCTATGTATATATATATATGTACAATGTAAGCATATAATGACTTGTTTGATGATTATTTCGTTGAAGACACGGGAATAACTTTTGACGAGTGAAAAGAAAAGTGATATGAACTTTTAAAAGTACCCGGAAACCTTTTACAATTATAACAGTATAATAATGTAAATAATTTATGAACTACGAATAATATAACATTATTTTATGTACAGCATGCCTATACATTATAGAGGGGCTTAAAGTTATGTTTGTAGATGTGCAAAATTACATTATTGCCGTTGGGTTTTTTTTCTGTAAAAATACGAACGTTTCCCATCTCTGAGGATCATTATAAAATGCACTGAATATAGTAAATGTCACTTTAATTAACACAATATACTACGAGTGATTTAACGTAAGAAACTCATTATTTCAAAAACATTCAATAATTTAATACTTTTTGAAAATATATTTTACAAAATTGTATGTGGTTAAACACATTTTTTTCAATAAAATAAATATATTTTTTACTATTTTTATCGTAATCATTTTTTATTTACTTTTTTAATGACTACGTGTATTTTTAATTTCTCATTCCAAATTAGAATAATTTTAGAATGGTTCAATGTATAAAATCGAATTTTGGACGAACAGTTCATGATTCATAGGTTTATCACTACTCCATTTTTTAAACTTTAAATACATATAACTATATAAGTAAAAAACTAATAAACTACCTCCTACTTGTCCAAAATTTGATTTATATTGATCGAAAATTCGAAATACTCTGAATAATATTCTGTTTAGGAATATGAAATTAAAAATATATGTTGTCATCAAAAGAGTAAAAAACAAAAAAAATAATAACGATTAAAATTGTAAAAATATAATTTTTTCTAAAAATGTTGTTTTGTAACGACTTATAGTATGTGGTGAATTATGTAAAAGTATTATTTTCAAAAACGTTTGTGTTTTCTAAAGTAATGAGTGGATTAACATGTTAAATTCACAGTAACGATTCGTGTAGTATAGTCGTCGAAAAACATTTTACAATATTCTTTACCCTGTTCAAAATATTTTTCCGAACGAAGTTGAACATCTCGAATTCAGTGCGATCATATACCGACCAGAATTTAAATTACCTATATAATATTATTTATTGTTATAAAGCATTTGGTGCATATTTGAAATATTTTAAACACCTATACTACAAAGGACGATCGTGTGTATACCTTTAACACGTTTATTTTTCCCGAATCGAATAACTCTGAGTATAGGTATTTATTATTTATTATTAAGTTATCATTTTACATTCTGTATCAGACTATGCAGTGTTTAGAGTTAATGCTGTGACATACAGCGAAAAAAGCACTTTGAAACGTCTGGAAAAAAATATTATTATTTTGGCGAAAATGTGCGTATTGGTGTATACGTATTAATAATTATCGTAATCCCAAGAAAGAGCTGCCTGCAAATAAGTCGTGTATAGTCACCACGATACAATGATATAATATTTTATACTGGTAGGTATTAGGTCAGACAAAAACAAAAATAAATATAACTAATGAGTTATATTCAAACCGTATTGTATACGTCGTCGATAACAATAATCATTATTAAATGCGTCGCGTCAAAAATCAGTGAAATAATTATTGTTTGGTGTATAAAATATGTATGTACTGCTAGCTACTATAATATTAAGTTATGTATGCGCGGGTAAACAAATCCGATTAAGTGCGTTTAAACTTTGAAAATGCAGTGCAAAGTTTAATAATAATTTAATATAAAGGGCAAAATCGTGTTTATACATATTATTGTTAAAACATACGGCGAATAACATATTATTATGCTGATGATTGTCAAGTAAAAACCATATTCCCGTAGGTAGATACACATATATAATATATATATTATTATATTTGACAAATTCGTCGGTTTATAATGATTTTTTTGTTTTTTCATATTTTTGGGACAACACAACTACTGCAGCTCTCGTCGCTCGCTCGCGCGCTATAAAACGCTGTCGTCCCTGCCGCAGTCATATGGTTGTGCCGAACACATATTTTAAATAATTTGGATTTCGCGCTGCGTTTAAAATATTATTTCATTACAATCGTTGTGCACCGTGTGCCGGTTGTCTCGAATAGCTTTATTTACAATCGATATAACAATATTTTATATACATATGGATACCTAGTAAAAATAAAACATTACTAAATAACACCACGTTCCGATATATTGAAGTATACATCCTACTGTTGTTGTCAGAGAGAAAACGCGTATTGTAATTAGTTTTCGCGTACGTAATCTTTCACGAATACGTGACGACCAACGGGTTATTACAAGTCGTCTACTACTACACTATACCACTTATACCGCAGTTGTACGTACGTATAAAACCAATTTTATGTTATCGGTCGTAATTTTTTTTTCTTTCTTCAATGTATTCATATTAGTGTATATACCGATGACGCGGAGGCGGCGAGGGGAACATATAATAATATAGGTACAATATAATATAATATTATATTAAATATTTGTTTGTATTTCTGATGTATAAAAACACATCTTTATACGCTCTTCTTTAAAATTTGAGACTATAGCAAACATCAGCTGCTATCGTCACGAAAATACCTATGGTAAACGCCAGCATGATAATCTGTTTAGTTCCAATAACCATGGTTGAGTTTATCAACCACATAACCTGTGTACTATCACGGATTTAAGACGACTTTACACTGCACCGTGAACCGTGATGTTCGGAAAAACAAATTTTGCGCGATGATTGGCTAAGTCTAGTGGTCAGTAAGCGGTATACTGCAATGTCGCCATACTATACATGGTATACCAGTTTCCAGTTACCATTTAATCCCCACGAGTACTCCTAGTATATACTGGCTCACACTTTTTATTTTATTATTGTTGTTGCCTGCAGTAGGTACCTACACTGATCGGTAAGAGGTACGTATAGTTTTTATTTGAATATATATATTTTTTTACAAGTACACGCGATTAACTGCGGCTACCACCGCGCTGATTTGCTCGATTTTTGTCTCATATACTTATATATATATATATATATTATAATATATCGTCGGACAATTGTATATCATATTATACGCTTAGGTATACTACGCACCACACGACACCACGATCGTGTTATGGCTACCACATTAATATTATAATATAGACCGTTACGTTTTCCGCCGCCGCAGTGTTCATGCGGGCGCATACCTGATCATACGCGTTATAAACCACCGCCGGTAAACCGACCGCACCGCCGCCGCAGCCGAAGGAGTCGATCGTGATCGCGGATAATAAAATAACACGTTGAAACGTGGAGACTGGACAGAGAGAGAGAGAAAATTCGTTTCCACATACTAATTTATATACACGATCTAATAATAATATTATATACGATGTCTGCCGGACGTCACTGCAGCGTTACGATATTATTAGAATATATTATTATGTACATGAGATACAGCCCTAAATTTAGAGATCGACTAAAGTTTCAAACCTAAATTTATTTTAATATCCTTCCAATCAATTAATCAAAGCTTTTATTAACTAAAGCTCTTCCGCGCGACTAAGTTAGTAACAGCACTTTTCAACAACGATCTTCCTACTGTCTCCTGTCTCTCTGTACTTGCGACAGCTTTCATTCACTATAGAAAATTCCACTTTAACATCACAATTATATATATAGATCACCCGAATCCCCCCAATATCTAATCTTTCTTCTATATTACTCTCCCGGATAACCTGCACCATCGTCGTCGCTTAAAACGAAATGGGCCACACGCGACCTCCTAACCAAGTAAGACGATAATATATACAGACATATAAAATTAACCATTTAAACCTATATAATATGTATGTATATGATATTCAACTATAATGGGGTACCACTAAAAAAGTAATACACAAAAAATACAAGTTTTTTTCAACCAAAAACTCTCAGATTCATATATTATGCAACGCACCCCTATATATCTCAAAGAACACCATTCACACAGATCTTCACATTCCTTATAAAAAATGAAAGTATTTATTTATTATATTATACTTATATACCCCGTTAAAAGTCGAAGTAGTATCGTTGTCTAGTGCCCTCTCCTTGTTAACGCCATCCAGCTATTTATTGTTTAAATCAGCAAATGCACTCGATGTATTTTCAATTTTACAGTTTGTTAATCGTTTGTAATAATAGTAAAGGAAATTTGGTCACGAGAACTTTGGTGTTCGATTTGACTGCATGATAAATGCGATTCTCGCTAATGAGAACGATCTGTCTCGAAATCTCCGTCGTTTATTATTGTAATTTTTTAGTTTTACGACGAGGCAAAACGCGATATTATACATATAGTAGGTATAGATAATTTTTAAACATATATTATATATATACGTTTTTTTTGTAAGTGGTTAAAAGACCCCCTCCCCCATACAGCCGTTAAAACCAATTCTCGCTCGACGACGACCATATATTATATTATCTACGAAAGCGTGCACCTATAGATATATAGGTATATAGGCATGTATTTATTTTATATACCTACCTATACCTGTATTATATTATATCGATTTCGCGACGATGTTTATAGTCTACCGATGTACACAACACGAAGTGTATATACTTTTTATACATATTATGCATCCATTTATCAGACTCGCGGTATGTGCGTGGTAAAATGCTGTGCTAAATTCGCCGTCGAAAATAATAATAAAAATCATTTTCCTGGCGCCAATAATTATTTTAGGTCATATCTAGGTTGGCGTAACGTATGTATAATATAATGTAATAGTTAGAGCGCGGATTTTTATGTAATAAAAGAGTTAAAATATGTAAATATTTATATTTTTATTTTTGACAAAATATGTATTAAAAAACTTGAAATATTTAACAAAAAAATCGGTATTTTACATTAATTTTTAATTATTGATCAATGATCCATATAAAAAAGTACATATAGTACATATAATACATTTTGCCATATAATAGGTTTATTGTATAATTTTTTTTAAATTGTGATTATTCATCTAATTACCATATCTTCATATTGTTGTCTTCTTGGAAACAATTGGATACAACGTACATTTAGAGATTTTCAAATTTCAATGTATAGCGGTTAAGTCCCAAAATTGACTTATAGCGGCTAAAGGAGCATTCAATGTCGAATGGGGTATATTTCATACTTGATATATCAGATACTATTAATTCAATATCCATTGACGTATTTTTATTTTTATTCAGAAGAATAAAAATAATAATAATTCAGAATTTTCAAGTTCCAATACAATAATTTTAATAAAAATAAAAATTGTATAGGTATAAAAATACGAAATATTTACGAAATATGTGCGTATTGGTAAAATATTTAAAAATATGTATTTGCATCAAAATATGTGAAAATATGTAAAATAAAAAAGTCTCATTTCATTCAGTGTTATGAAACGTGCTAATTTTCAATCAAAATTAAGAAATTTGCATTTAATAAAATTATGTATTTACCATAAAAATCCATGCCCTAGTAATAATATTTAATATTTATAATATAATATTGTGTTTAAGCGGTACGTGAGTAATAACCATACGATAACAGCAGATAAAGGTCGTGATGAATATGATAGGTAGATTATGGATGTGTACAATATAATATATAATATTTATGTATAGGACACGGACGATATGATATCATAATATAATGCATATAATATGATGTCGACTGAGTGCATTGTTTGCTGGTTCAAAACATTTTTCGTTTTTAATTGTGTAGTTGAAATAGAGTAGTGTTAATACCAATATTAATAATGTAATAATCGACATTATCGAATGTAATGATATATAATATTATTATAACGTGAGCGTACCGAACAGAATCGCGAAATAATCACGAACAAACTGTCACGCTGTGGAGATACATTCAATTGTGCAACTATTGGATTTCTAAAGCCATATTATTTACATTAAAATATGATGGTTACAAACGGTTATTATTCTACCTGAAATACCAAAACCAGTTCGAGAAATTTAAACAATGAACAGATAATTCGTTGAAAAATGTTAACACCTCTTTGAATGTAAAGAATTTAAAACTTCGTTCAGTGATGTACAAATTACGCTTATAAAATAATAAGACAGCCAATAAGTCTATTTTCTTTATTGATTTAAGTATTTTTATTTTTATAGAAATCTTCTTTAGATTGTACTCTATTGTACGCAGAATTCTTCCATCAGTTATTTAATGTTCAGCTTTTATAACATTCACTAAAAAAAGTATAATGATCTATGTTAGAATTATTTAGATCAAAGTTTGCATCAGTGATTAAAGTATTGTCAACCCTTAAATTATTAAAAACTATAGGTAGGTACCAATATGCAAGTATAAAATGTATGCATATTTTTTTTTTGTCAAAACTATTAAATATATTTTTTAATAAAAAACAAGTATTTGACCATAAGAAGTTACGTAATAAGATACACGAGGATAACCAGGTTTATAAAAATAAAAAGTAGAAATTACACGTCTATAGTTTCGTCGTCTCGAATTACCATTGACCTCACGAGTTAAAATTATAATTTCATTACTTATTTCGTAAACTATATCACTTGCAATTGTATATTTATTAATTAATTATATTGCGTGTCGTTTATAGATAATATGTTCTGCACAGGGTTTCTGTCATAATTTATACTCCCCAATGAAAATAATTTTTTTTTATCAATTTCGTTTTTCTTACACGTTCACAGTAAGTACACGTAGTAACACTTACATTGTATTTGAATACTATTCAATTTTGGTTGCCATGTGATATTTGTATTAGTCCTATACGATGTCCCATAAGATACGTTTTGTGTACAAATATTATTTCAATAATAACAATATTATTATGTAAGCGCGCGTACACTATAAATACATTTTAACAAGGTTTACGCCTATAATATTGCCTAATATGTCGATTAGAGATACAGCAGTAAGTAATAAAGGTTAATAATATGACGAGAAGCTCTTTTGGTTTTTATACGATAATAAGTAGGTTCCCCTTTGACTGATTTGAGTATAATTGTACTACGTGACTATTATGCATTGAATCGAGGTCCGCCGATATTTCTGCAATTGGGGAATTTATCGCGATGCTCAATAGCATGTGGAATTTTGACGATTTCTTAATCAGGTTAATAATTTCAGTATAGTTTGGCCGTTTCGCGTTTGCTGCTAAAGGTGAAAGTCTATATTATTATATTATGTGAAGTGTTTTCGTATATATATATATATGTGTGCTGCAGGGGCATTTATGACGGCGTGGTGAACATATCTATATGTACATCACATATTATATAATATATATACGTATTGAAAAAGTCGTATTTTATTTGTGTTTGCTTTTCTTCCCCGTCCCACTCCTGCAAGAGTTTGATTTCATAAGTCTACACATGTGGGTTTTACGAGGTAGTCGCGTAGAGCATATGTATAAATATATACAGCATACGAGTGTCCAGTTCAGAATTTTTCCCCGTGTAGTATAAAAAGCAGTGGTGACCGAAGAGAATTCTCGTATAATTTAATATAATGTACGTATAGATATACATTCTGAGACTTTTGGTCCTGCATTACTCTTTATTTGGAGTGGATGTGTGTGATATATTTTACCCTTTTGGGTAATGGCGTGCCCTGCAAATGATAGGTTCGGTTTACCGTAACGAGCCCTCGAGACAATATTATGACGTGCAAGTAGTTTTTGCAGTAAAACATTGTTCATCTGAAACCGAGAAGAAAAAATCGTGCCGACGAAAACCCTCGCCGTCCATCAAAATATTATGCGTTTAAGCTTAATATCACTTAACCAGTCAGCTATATACCAAGGCATCCGTCCGTTAATCAATATGCATCAGAGGTGGCTGCCATTAACTAGTTATACCAAGTCAAAAAGTTAATGTTTAAAAACTTTTCAACTTAATTAATCAATAAATCCATTGTATAGCGACTACAAACTTATAGTTTTCTTTCGATTGATTTGAAAAATCACGAATCGCACAATTACTATATAATGTGCAGCGTGGCCCAGGATACCAGACCAAATTAAAATAATAAAACAATGAACTTCTTTTTAACTGAGTTGAGTCAATATACTAATTTTCTCTGTATTAACTTTAAACTTTTACAGTTAAATAATAATATATTGTTTGTAATCTATTAACTGGCGTGGTTGTTTAATATACGTTCTCTTAACTCAATTGCGTCTAACTCGAGTTAATTTTTTTCATTAACCCACCCGTGCCTTTGCAATATTTTATTACACTCTCGCGCGTACGACGTTACATAATTTATGTTTACCGCGTACACAGCAGCAGTGTACATACAGTATAATAATAATATATGTATATAATATAACGACGATATTATTATAATGCACACTTGACTTGTGCGTATCTGTAAAACGTCGAGTTTAATAATAATAATTCACGTTCCGTGATTTCTTGTTGCGTCCGTTCTTTTCAATTCGATTATAATATAGGTACGACGTCGTGTATATCATCATTATTACTATTATTCGACACCCCCGCCGAAACGCGTCTTAGCCGCTATAAATTATAATATCATAATATTATATATATATTGATGCACTACTCGCGCGCCCAACACCGACGACGACGACGACCCTTATTGCGTTACGCACTTATCTGCCTCGACAACGGGAAGGTGTACACGTACCTAATGCGTCATCGTCGTCCACTGACGTCATCCGGTCTCGGTGTTCTGGAGCGTTGGCCGAGGAGGGGGGGGGGAGGATGTCAAATTGACCGGACGGCAATATTTCCTCTCCGCGACACTGCACGCGAGCAAGCAAACGAGCGGCGAAAAACCGATTTCGCGGGGGTGAAGTCACGTGGTACCTATTATCTAGGTAGGTTAGGCACTGCGATGTAACTTTGTAACAAAATAATAATATTATTACCGTTTAATTCACCAACATATTGTCCTTTAAGAAGGCTTTGTACTTGCCACACGTGTGCAGCAGTTGTCTATGTCTTTTACACAATACGACGACAAGTTCAATCGAAATCTTTCTATAAATACCGTGTTTGTTTACAGTGTTAATGTTTGAACAAATTTACTTTTATAATATACCGAATATCAGAAAGAGAAAATATTAAAAACTGTGCTCGAACGATGAGAAGCATTTTTTCCCATATTTTTATTTTAACCGAGGTAATTAACAGTTCATTTTTTTAATTCGTCTAATTAAATAACTCTTTGCACAGTCGAAAATAAAAAACTCCTCTGCGAATTCGATAAAAAGTAAATTTGCTCTCATATTAACTATAAATAAATTATAATAAAAATCCGTTGAATATATGTGTATTGTCTTTACGAACGCATTTACCAAGATGTACGAGTTTTTTTTTTAATTTTTAAGTTAGCATTTTTAAATTTAAATATTTTACCTACTCGCATAAATCATTTGAAAATTAAGATATTGATAAACGAGAAAACGCAGACGAGATGTTCTTACCTTAAAGTTTAATAGTATATAGGTAAATAATTCGGTAGATAATATACGATTGAAGCCTGGAACACAAAATCAAAACTTCTAAACTAGCAAATGTCGGCGATACGTTATGCCAAAGACAGCAAAACAGAACGTTTGGGCGTCCTTTTAAGAGCGTCGGTGTGCAATTTTCATCTCTACCGACGACGTGGAAGGTTTTCGAATCATCGAGGTAGTTATTCTCCAAGATGTGCTTCTGCAGAGTTTATATATACCAAACACTGGTTGTCGTGTTTTAAAAGAGGGGAAATTAATCGAACGTTTTATGAAGACATATTATCTGACAGAGATTTGCGTTTCTTAGATGGCTCAAATATTTGCAAAAACCCGTATAATTCTGAAATTTTGACTATAGTGTTTCTTTGCGCGGATAATGGAGGTAGGAACAGGAAAAAAACGGAGTCGTCCACCGCCAGAAAAAAACTAAAAATATTATACGACCCCGCAAAACGCTCGTAAATATACAAATGCGTCGCAATTATTATTTCGTCGAGTGCATAACGCGTATTGTATACGTCTCGTATATACTATAAGGTACATATTTTAAGGTATTACAATGAATCGGAGACGATTAAGCGATTCGTATAATATCATGATGCGTAGTAGTAAAGAACTATTATTATTATTATAATATATTATTGTACGACGTTATTGTTGTATTTCGTAATTGTGATCTCGCCGTCCTTTAACGCCAATAAAATTCGTTTGTATATTTCTTTTGCAGTTGTTTTATGCGATGTCGTTGTTTCTCTTTTTACGTTCTAAATTGGTTCTTTATAAGGATATATATATATACCTACATTGTTCATCTACGTTCAAAAGTATGTAAAGGATCATTGTATATAATGTATTATATATGATTGTTTGATAAACATACAAATTACAGTCGAATTTTTTTTCATCTTGTTGGTTGTTGTATAGAATAATATCAAAGTGTATTTGTTCAGACTTCTCGAGAGTTAAGTTAATTCATAAAAACGTTTATTTACTTTGTTAATAACTTTCAATATTATTAACTGATTTTAAATACATTGTATCATATTTATGTATAACGTTTAATATAAAACAAATAATATAGTTAAAATAATAATAATAATAATAATAAAAAACTGTATATTATACTTTTTAGCAAGAGAAACTTTTTTTTTGGAAAACAAGAGAAAAGTCAATAAATTTATCAAGTTCTACTAAATTACATAATAAAAACAGAGGGGAAAATTACTGTGAAATATTATAATATTCGTGATTCCCCTCTTAAAATATTACTCCACTCATTTTAATAATTTGCATTAAATTATTTTTATAAAGCACGGTTTTACGTAGTTTCTGCGTTTCATTATTTCCTTAATTTAATACTTGACATTTTCAAGCTCAAATATTTGTCACTTGTATAAAAATATATATATGTATACAATATAATGTATAAATATTTATACTTTTTACGTCATTTTTTTTAAATTTGGTTTTTGTGTTAACTGTTACTGGTTTTAAGTAATATATTTTTATTTATACAGACATTTAAATATACATATTATTTTTTTTTTTTCGTAGTAAAATCCACGGGCAATAACCGTGGTCTATACGTGCTGTAAACCATGTGTACGGGATGTCTATTGAACGTAAGACATTTATAATTTCAGAAAACACTATAAAGTTTTGAAAATATTTCTTTTCCATAATCTGTCATTCAAAACAACATTGTTGGAAATAAAAAGGCACGTTATTAAAAAAAGTTATAAAATTAACGATAAAAAAATATTGTTATTTAACGACTTTAAAATAACGAAAAAATACCAAATATTTTAAAAAACGTTAATAATGATCGTCTTACATTAAATGGATCATCTGATATAATATATATTAAACGGCGATTACTCGTCGGATTTGAAAAACCTTCTTTTTCTATATCTATAAAGAAATATATATATATATACATCATATATGTGCGTGTAAGAAACCGCACACATTGTCGCGATTATACCATAATAAGAGAGCTATAAAAATGGAAAACTGACTATACGGATTCCTCTTTATGGTTTTTATCGTTACAATATATTTATATCATTATTATTATGTCATTTTGTATTTATGCGACGGGCGGTCGTAACATCGATATGCTCTTCCGGTTCATTACAACCCCGCGCGAGCCGCCGTCGCATTTAACATTATGGTAATCATTCGACAATTTCGTACAGTGGTGGTGTAGACGTTTAGTTATTCTCCGCGAAAATTGGAAAACCGAAAGCCGTTTACGCACAATATAATATTTTAAAACAATAATTCATGTATAATAGGCGATATAATAATATATTTTAACTTATAGTGTTATAGTGCGTATATTATAGTGCACATATTATAATGTATTAAAATATCCCGCAGCATTGTCCGTCGGAAATCGTATAATGAAATTTTTATAGTGGGTACTTATAATTTTTATGATACCCATATAGTCATATATATTTGAGTATGAGTTATCTGATTTTGACGGTCGGTTTTATACAACGTGTACGATGTACCTGTATATAACAATAATAATATAATATTTTCGTGTCCTCTTATCATCATATTATTATACGCACCGCATTTTAGGTGCCTGCCTACTTGACGGTGGTGCCGTGGTGGGCACCTGTTAACATTATTGCCCGGGCGTAAACACTTATGTACTTACAGTAATATAATTAGTTGGTTTCATTTTTTTTTTTGTTTGGAAATAATGTGCCATATCTTATCTTTGAATGATAACTCGATTGTATAGGTGCATTTAAAAAATAATAAAACTTAAAATCTAACTATGAACAAATTTAATATTTTGCAAGTCATAACTAGCGATGACACGACAGATGAATACGCACCTGGCACCTACGTTATTCAATGGTACACGGCGTTTATTTCAAACCCTTTATTTTTTCATTCACAAAATACTAGAATAATGTAACTTTTAATTTATATAGCTATATATTCTTTTACTGGAATAAGATTATAGTATAATTTTTATTTTTATTTTATTAACTTTCGATCAAATTCAAAAGCCTTAAAATAATACTCATAAATCATTTTTTTTTCATTGATAAAAGCTTTTTCCGATGAGATTGTTTCTACCGAAATTGGTCGTGATCTACGATGGGTACAAAGCAGCAAGAGTGTTTGGAGAATGGATTTGTGCTCGACACGTCAAAGAGAAAGCTTAAAAAACTACAAGATTTGTGACCCGTAAGGTCCGACAACTAGGTCAGCTGATATATTTCATACTTGTGCTTTTGTACACTGTAGTTTATCTTCAAAATTGTTGAACACATTTTTTGTTCATTCGACATTGTCAATTCTATTTGATCGGGGTCTGTAAAATTATTATTTTCGTGTCTTTAATGTATCACCTATAGACACTATAGACAAATCAAGTGTCAGTTTATTGAACTGAGCTCTTAAAATATTTTACAAGCAATATAACTAACATTGTTTTAATTTTATTTTTTACTTATCAGGTGTAAAGTGTAAATAATTGTATTATATAAAGACGATATTATTATCATAGACATTTATCTATATCATATAACTGTATAATACATCAATACTAAATTTTGAATAGGTAAATTATTGAAGAAAAATTTGAAGTTGATTTAAAATTCATAACAAAGATTTACGGTGACGTACTACTTAATCAATAACATGATTTGATGTATTTGTATATTATTATTAGTCGATAAAAACCGGTGGCAGCAAAAAATTTCAAACATGGAACCACTATAGGTACATATTAAACGTAGATTTCATTTTGAAAAGCTATTGGTTATTTTAATTTTTTAGTAGTTTTTGAGAATACCGCGACATATAATCACGAACGTGTTAAACAAGTATAACATACTTATATGCACTAGTTTTTTTAACAAGATATTAATATATTCGAGTTAACTGAGTTCAGTTCGGAATCGGTTTTTTTTTAAACGTTATCGATCTATTCCACTGTAATATTATGCAGATAGTAGTATTTATAAGTACCAGATTATTGGTCTCGTTTTTATAAAAGTTTTACCACACCTAAGATGGCTCGTTTACTATACTGTACCGAGTAGTTGACACAGATATTTTAGTAACTACATTCAAAATAATATATTTTTCATACGAAGCTTAAACGAAGATATGTGCCCAACTCTGCGCGGTGAACTTAACTTTCTGAATGTATTTATACACACGTCCTTGTAATGTGGCAGCTATACCTACACCATTTGTAGTGTGTATGTACAATGGAAACTATATGTATACTATATTAAACATATTATTTTCTTAAAGGTCTGAAATAAAAAAAAATGTATGTTATTATTATAGTTATTATTGTATAAGATAAAAACGCAGGAAAATACTCGCATTTATATAGTGTGTTACCATGTGGGCAGCACTGCAGGCTTTAAGATGCAAGTCTTTTAAACCTCGTAAAAAAATCTCCTGCTCAACAAATATTTATAGATTGTGATTGTCTAAAAAAAAAGTTTTTAAAAAAATAATCGAGGAATAGTCGCTCTGCTGTACAGACGTGTGGTAAAATTCGAGTGTATCGTATCAATGAGTGTGTTAATTTTGAATACAAAGATAGTCAT
Organism: Pentalonia nigronervosa; assembly: GCA_014851325.1. NCBI lineage: Eukaryota > Metazoa > Arthropoda > Insecta > Hemiptera > Aphididae > Pentalonia > Pentalonia nigronervosa. The sequence goes on along the minus strand of JACXSJ010000931.1, from coordinate 78,017 downwards.
TGGCTGTTGCGCAGTACGAAAAACTATTCTGAGTAGAGACGGTGTATCAGCCATCTATTTCTAATGACATTTTATAGTTTATTTATTTATTACTATTAGTTATAAGTAAATGGAAGCAAGACAAAATAATTTTTTTCTAAAAACATCGCACATACTATAATATTATTAATTATACTACAATACTACATCATATATGTATTGCTATCGATTTAAAAGTTGTAAGTCAAAATACCGATATGTCGTATAATGAATAATGTGAATAATTTCGAAGTATACTTATACATAATTTAATATTTATCTTTATATTTTGAAAATGTCAAGTCTATAGAAACTATATTATACGTACTTAGGTAATTGCAATATACGTTTTAGGTCTTAACGATTAATATATTTTATATTACAAAGGAATAACAAAATTGTTTTTCATTTGAATATCTAATTTCGTCAAAATTTTAACTTAACATTTCGATAAACAAAATTATGACAGAATTCTTATATTTTTAATTGTTGTAAAACTACGTAACTAAATAGGAACCTTGTATTCCATTTTAAAACTTTTTTCAACATTTATAGAAAAGAAACTAAAAAAAGTCGAAAATTTAAAATATATATATCGCGATCTAAAAAGAAATCAAAATATAAATATAGATTATATAATTTATAACAATACCAACTGGATCAAATTTGCAACTATAAACTACCCTCAACGTTGAAGCATTTTTTTTGTATTTATCCAATAGTGATATAATATATGACACAAAAAAGAAACGCATTTTTAAATCCAATACATTCATTGTTCTGCTCTAAATCTAAAATATAATATAAAGTCAATTGAGTGATATCATATATTGTATGATTCTACGCATATATATACTCGTATATAATATTATGTATAAAAAACTATCAAACTATATGTATAGAAAACCTATCTGGCTATCAGCAATAATCTGGGCGAAACCTGCAACAAAGGTTTTCAAAACGTTAGAATAAATGTGTATGACGTATGTGTATCATTTTGAGAGAAAAAAATGTTATAAAAGAGCTTTTTTTACAAGTCATAAAAATCATCTGATAAAAGTGCAAAATTACATATCTGAAATGTTCAACAATTTCGTGTATAGACTGTAGAGGTATGTTATTCGAGAGTTTATTTTACGAATAAATACAACGCTTGTTGTAATATTATTATTATGGTTAATAGGTTTTATTTTATTTATATGGTAATTCAACATTTTTGGGTTGGCACCTAATTTTGAAAAATATGAGTAAATATAATTTAACGAAAACTTATGTTATCATGTATTTATAGGGATTGAGGTCCCTAAAATAACTATTTATTTTGTACAATGTTTTAAATTTTACGAACAATTACAATAAAGTGTGCTTTAATAAATTTAATGTATATATTCGAATTATATGTAATTTATTTTAGAACCTATAACTTGTGTGATGTAAAGATGTTTACACTATAAATATTTATGATCAAAATAAAATATCGTTGATGTTACTTTGAAGTTTGTGAAGGTTGAAAACATACATCATGTATGCATTATACATATTAAATTTAACAAATACATAACGTTATAATATTCATATTTTTTAAGAAATTAAAATTTAAAAAAAATCATAAATTTAAAGTTTTGTCTTGTATTTAAAAAGAAAAAATTGGGAAACACGCTTAGCTGACCTATATAGAAGGTTTTGAGCGTGTATTTAGTCATTTAGTAAATCAGTATATCATAACAGAATGTATTAAATTTAAAGTCGATGATAGATCGCATTGTATAAGGAAAACAATCTGGTGACAGGAGGATAAGCATCTATTTCTAAACAGCATTTTCGTTTAAATGTTGTATCAAATAGTATTTTATTCATTGGGTAGGTTGAAAAATATTGTTGTTGAAAATGTGACATGTATATAGAAATCAAATATCCAACCGCATAATATACTATATATATATATTATATATATATTTAGCTTAAAATAACAACAAGTTATGAAAATGTAGCTTAAATATTTTCAAATAAATTGCAGCTTCAAAAACAATTTATAGGAAACCTTAAATTAAATGTTCGAGCTTTTTGACCAAAAAAAAACAAACATTTTATGATGTGTAGACGTACGACAATGCTAATATAAATATTTAGTGAACATTTCGAGTTTCTACGGTTATTGCTTAATATCGACCGACTTAGTACTTCCCATGAAAAGTGATGTGAAGTTCCTACTTCGACAGATTACTGATGATAGATCAAAGTTGCTATATACTAGAAACCAATCTCAAATTTGATAGTGAACAACATTTTCTGCTCTACAACTCGATGGCTATGGACAAAAAATGTCCACATTTTTATTAATCGATACGACAATAAACATCAAACGTATCTTTTTTATAACGCTGATGGCGAGTTTGTGTGTGTACACAGTGACGATAATAATTATTATATCATAATTTCTGTGATATTAAATTCGAGTATAAAATATTATAAAGCTATAATGATTCAAATTGTATGTAGTAGTTTTCATTTTTTTTTTTTTGGGGGGGGGGGGGCACGAAACGGTTTCAAAATATTTAAACAAAGCGTTAGACACATCTAAACAAAACTGTTTACTCTTTTTAAGCCTCCCGCGGCCACGCAACAACGGCGGCGGTATTAATGCAGCTTAATGCATTACGTCGTTATAATAGTGTCATTCGTTTTATTTTTGAAAAAGCATTGTGCACCACCGTAGTTTATCGCCATCGACCTCTCTCTGTTGTGAAGAAATCAATCGTACGTTTTACCTTTTCAGTCGTTTAATGTACAATTAAATAATATTAAGATTTTATATAATATAATATATCATTATATCGTCTCGACGGGCGTATATTACGCCGTTTTTAGTAAATAAGTATTTTCAACCACACGCCTTCCATGATATATAATAATAATAATAATATTTATAAAAATAATTGTATAATAATAACGTATACAATAAAATAATACCATAGTATTCAAACAGTGTTGACCTCGTAGCAGGGATGACTGGTGGCGAACTGCTGTTAAATGCCTTTACAATTTTGTTAAAAATTATATTATGCTTCCGAAAATTGTAATACCTATCTACTTATATGCAGACACATTATTTTAGACCTATCCCATACAACGCGTTCTATTGGCGTTTATATAACTATTTTAAAATATAATTGATTATTCAAATGTTTCGAGTTTTCAAACGTTCATTTTTTTTTTTTATTATTGCCGCAGTTATTATTAAAAAAAAAAAATAAAATATATTTGCATAGCTGTTTAGAAATTTAATAATAAAGTATTTATTTAATATACAAATAACACCGAAAAGCGAATTATATTAAACAAATTTATTAGTCCGTCGCGTTTTGTACGAAAATAAAACTAATACCTACTCATTTCATTGCAATATTAACTATTGGCGTACCTATATACATTAAAATAAAATATTTCTATTGTCAACGCATCCACTTTTGTATTGTAATCGGTAAATAATTAATGAAAACTCGGAAATTACTGTTATGCTAATACTTGTTTTGTAAAATTGTTTATTTGAAAATCAATAGTTTTTTAGCGCCCGTTCTCCGCGAAAAGTTTCGGCGGAAGGGAAATGAAATATGATTGTATTCTCGTAAACTTTTGACGGTTTTTAGATTTTAAATAAATCCCAAAAACTCGACTTATTTGCATACTTAATACCCGCGTCCTGCAAAAGGTTTATAATATAACCGGCTTTAAAAATCCCCGTTTTATTATATATACTCTTTTCCGCCTACGAACGGTGCTCCGAAGTCTGCTTTATCGTTTATTTTTTTATACTTGTATTTATAACGTAAACTGCGATTTTTCGGGCGTACGTAATGACTTTGATAGCGGCCCGGCCAAGTGAAAGTCGCTGGTATATAGTTGGTCCCGATGAAAGTAGAGTGCCTATCCTTTCCCTCGTATAATAATAATATAATACCTATACTGTACGTGTTATAATATAATATATTCCTAAACTGCAGGTATGCGATATACCTCCATATAATATCAGCTATATTGCTCGCCGAATAATATTATAATAATATATTATATTTCGAGAACAAAATATAAAACGTGTAATATTATTCCGATTGCTATACATATATTATTATGAACGAAAAAAAACAATTTAATAATCCTCAGATTGATGGTCTATATGTATACTTGGTATATATACACATTACAGGTTGATTCACCGCAACCACGATGCTCTGCTCTACCCCTCCATTTTTACTTCTTTAATAAAGCAGTTAATCGTACTCTAGTTTTTGTAATTTTTAAATATGCCTATCTATATTTAAAGACTGCGTATTATTTTCAAATTTTTGAGATTTTTTGTACCCGTGTAGATATATAGACTATTGTTCTTCAAGTGAGAACAATCCCTCTTTCTACTTGAAATTATTCAGCGGATATTTTTTCTGAAAACGTGAACGAATCAAAATTTTAACTACTAGTTTTTGAGTTAATTGGAAACGTATATTAAGGGGAATAGGTCCACGATAATGAGTTTGGAAGATATATGGAGGCCATTATGGTGATTTTAAAATCTTAGTAATTAATATTAATCCATCAACATTTATTATTCATAAAAATGAACCAAGTACCTATATATAGCTAATACTAGAACCAATATTACATCTATTTTTATATATTTTTTTAAAATTATTTTTAAGGACTTGTATTTTAAGTATATAAACGCTTTAATAACTAATAACTATTCCTTCAAATTTTGAGATAGGTAAATCCAAATGTTCATGCAATTATCAACTAAATAATATATACAGTAAAAAGACGTGGGGTTCTAATTTGAAAATATAATATGATCTTTAAGTATATTTAAAATTTCTAAAAATCAGAATTTTAATAAATGCATTATTAAAGGGAAAAAATGGAAATGAGCATTATTAGTCAATTATGATTGGTGAATCACCTTGTATAACAGCGCATTTGTATTACCTTTCGAACCTATTAAGCCAGCAAAACAACATATAATGGACAAAACAGATATATTATTTTCATTGGTGTATTATTTAAAGTAGTATCATCCACGATATAAAATGTTATCCCGCGGTACCTACTTTAGATTTCTGCAAATCCCTCGCTTTAAAAAAATTGACTCTGTCGTTGGCATTATGTGTAAATAATAAATTTAAACTGCAGATTGATACAAAACGGTAGATAGTTGTTTAAAAATCGTCTACAACTTCAAATATTTTAATACTTTGCCGTATAGGTATACTAAACTCGTATTATATTTGTATTGTTGCTATTGCGTTTTGTTTATCACCACTATCATTTGCAATTTACATTTGTAAACTAGCTTTCAATACATTTATTAATGCTAATCTACGGCAATAAAAAGTATATAACATCTTATGATTTCATGTTTGGTCTCCGTTGTGGTCAATGTTTTCAATGTGTATTATTGTACTATATTGTCAACCGTAAAATACTAATTTCATAAACAATAACAGATACAATACAAAAGCTTATCGTCGATGACATATATTGATATAATATTTATATAAAGGTATACCCACTTTTCAGTTGCAGTTACTCGTACTTCATGTCTATTTAATCGTAAAGATTATTTGTTCACTCTCGTGAGTTACACACTTACACACATTATGTATACGTATACCTACGCTTGATGACTAATGTATATTATATGTTTATTAAAATAATTTTACAATCTTCTATGTGCAACACTGGTTATAATTATTTTTTTTTGTCGTACATTAAAAAAATCCTTAAACATAATAATATTTAAACATCTCAAACGTTTATATTATAATATAATATACATTATATAGTACCCGAGTGTCGATACAGATTTAATATTGCGCGTTAAAAACTCGTGGGAGTAATGAAAGTTAACATTACACGTGTATTGGTATTTGCACAGCATTTGTCAATATAATAATATAATAACTGTTTACACGATTACAAAAAAAAAAAAAAGATAAATGTCCGTACCTGTACGGTACACCTTTTTTATTGCTCTTCTACGTACTGTATATGTATATATACGACTTTATATATGTATGTTTATAGTATATGTTATGTTTTAAATATATATGTGATTTTGACAACACCGCATCACAATATGCGTAAATATCCTACCCTTATTTACTACACAGCTAAAGGACCTGTTTCATGTTTTTATCGTCAAGCTTTACATATACTATATATATATTCAGTGATTGACCAAATATGCCATCCCCCATATTTTGTTCGGTTGTTCCTTTAATAATAAATTTTTATTATAATTATGATTTTTGGAATTTTTTAAAAGGTTATCTCGAGGACCATATTTCAAATACTTAGAATTTTTATACCATTTAAGAAAGGTCCTGTGCTCAGTGATCATGCAAATCTCAAATTACATTTTTAAATAAGAACCAACATTTTTTACTTTACATATTGTTAAGCAGATGATTTTTTTCGAAAATTGTTATGTATAAATCAAAATTTGAACAAGTTGTTTCTAGTTATTAAAAAGTATGTACAAACTACAAATGATAATATACTTTTAAATTGGTTTTAAAAATTATACAACTATATGCAATATGAGACCTATAGTATTTATTTTACTAGGACAATTTTTACAAATTGTTTATAAAGTGTTAGATTAATTTCTTAGTTTCTAAAGTTTTTAAATCATCATATATCCACCAAATACCTTTCAAGCTCATTATCACGGACCTATGTTATTTTTAGTAGGTACATAAAGTCAAATAACTCAAAGGCTACTCGTTTGAATTTCGTAGATATAAATCAGCATTTAAAAAAAATCAACTGATCATTAATTTATAAAAAAAAAGAGTGATTTTAATTTTAAGAAATATTGATCTCCCACAATAAGGACTGCACTAGTGCACTCTTTAAGCAATAAATGGTATATAATTAATTTTACACTCCAAAAGTCTAGGTATTTTTTTAATGTGATTCACTTATAATCAAAAATCAGAATTTTAATAAATTCATTATATTAAAGAAAAAAACTGAAGTGTGTGTGTGTGTTCGTATTATAAACTGAATACATTAATATAACGTTGTGCAAAAATACAGTTGTCACAAAACGAGCTTAAAGGGACGTTTAATAGAATAATAATAATAATAATAATCGGTGCCGCCGTATATATACGTGGTATATTGGTATTTACTTGTTATACTTTCGCGTAATAATTTGTATAAATATATTTAGTACGGTATTAACCATAATAAGTGTAGGTGCGCACTCAAGAACGTCAAAGTTTCGATACTGTACATTTGAACAATAACTCGGCACATAAATTGTATTATAGCTCATATATAATAATGTGTAAGTGTTCACGTTTAAAAGAACTTATATACGAAAGTATTACCTATATTATAATGACGTGATAAAGTGCATTCTGGTTTTAAAACCATAACGCGGCCAAAGCCATACGACAAAAATAGTATGGACTAACCGCGGTATATAATGTACACGATATGTACTTAACCAATTACCAGAGCCCGTATATGTATGTACACGATGACGAATAATGACCTACGAGATCACAGACGTACTCTGCAGGTACCTATACTTATTTTCATTGCGCAGTCGTGATCTTTAAACAGCCGTCATACAAATGCGGTCATCGTATAGCGTATATTGTTCCAAAACGATTCATCCGATTTCAAAAAATTATATTCATCGTACAATTTGAATATAATTCAACGTTGAGATCATAATAGTTGTCGTGAGGTTGTAACAATATTGCATTACATTTTCGTTGCGACGTTCACAAGTGTCCAACGTGATCTGCATCATTACTTGCACGCGTGCCACACACACTGCACTTATAACCTGCAATAGTTGAATTTTGCAGTATAAACCTGTTGAAGCACGTCGGCCGCCCCAATCTACAAGTTGATGGCGTCTGTAACGCGACTTTTCAGTTCGTAGAGATCCCCGCTGAGAAGAAACAGATGAGAGTCTTTTTTAAACACCCTCAAAAGGAACAAATCGCAGAGACTGCAATAAGATCCGAAAAAGAGCGAGTAAAGTGCTTATACATATTATAATATAGTTGAAAAAAATATTATTACCGCTTAGATATTGTGCGCCGTGCAAGAAATTGCATAGCGTGGGGACCTACGCATTGAACATTTGTAAACATTGTAACAAATAATAAGTCAATGCAATTGCTACAATCAAACTAATGTCTTATCACTAGGTATACTCAAAATATAATTTTTTAAAGTCGGATGAATCATTTTGGAACACACTGTAGTATACATCTATAAATAAAATGCGTAATTACTTACGTCATATAGTTTTAAAGTCTCAGAGCCTGCAGTTTAACGTATATTGTGTATTATTGATTTCCCATAACGAACGTGATGTACGCAAGTATAACGAAAATTATTATAAATAATTGCGAGAAGAATATAATAATTTATATTATTATATTATGCATTTTCAATTCGACGTTCTGCAACGTTGGCTGAAATATGCGTGCTCGATACATATTATAATATACCTATAACACTGCTGTAGTCTTGTTTTTTACGCTCAGTCGATATTTTATTCTGACTCGCTGTTTTTATATGATTTGTGTAATTTCCTTTTAATACCGCCAAATGAATGGGTTCCGTTGTATATTGTTGGATTGCAAATTACATAGAAATGTATAAGTATATAACCAGCACACTGTCGTCTATATCAGTAAAACCTATTTTCAAACTATTTATATAATTTTGTACCACTGCTATATGATGATTGATGATTATATTATCGTTACTTGATTGTTTAAAAACTAATAATAAAATCAACGTTACGATAGGAAGAGGGTAAATCGTTTGTCACGTATATGAATTTAAAATTAATAATTTGATTTATAGTTTCACAGTTTATTACCGTGGTATTGTTTCTGCAGAATGTATAGTAACCATATATATGCAGATGACACCAGGTGTGTTCCAAGGGAGGGGGTGGTGAAAACCCCCCACTGTTTATCAATTTTCAAAATATAAAAATTATTAATAGTCTTGTCTATAAAATAATAATGATTTAAATTTGGTTATATTACATGAGGTAAAAATACTATAAAAATGAATGCAAGACAGATTTTAATAATATATTTTAATTTACTGTGAGTAGGTGGTACTACAATTAAAATACTGCAGAGTTAAATTTTTTTTAGAAAAGGTACCTATTATTGTATCTTTGATTTATAATTTGTACTTAATTTTACTAAGTATTATAGCAAGTTCAATAGATAATAAACAGCTTGTTAAATTATATGACATGTAATAATCTAGTTGGAATGGGTTGCTCCCTCCCTTAGAAAACGATCTCTTGGGACACCTCTCGATAGAGCACACAGTATGATAATATCGAATCAAGTATCGCGGTTTCGGTTTATATATATAATATCGTACCCATCTGCATGCAAGTACTTACGTAAATAGCGAAGTAGACATTTGATATATATATATATATATATATATATATATATATATATATATATATATATATATATATATATATATATATATATATATATATATGTGTGTGTGTCACATACCACGTACCTATATACATTATAGTGTCGGATCTTAAATCTCAATTAAGTATATACTTACGTGTGCGTATAGGTGTATATAGTACACAGTACGTATGCCAAAATAGACAATGGATAATATGTATTAGTTACAGTGATGTCTATATAGTTCGAACAATGGGTCAACCGAAACAAATTAGACGGAATATACTATTATAATGTAGCGTTGTATATAGAGAAAACGGACACACACATATGTAAACATGTAAACATCCATCGAGCGACTATTATTACCTATATATACGCTCTGTGGATATCTCTCGAGTGGTTTTTGATGATAGGCACAGAGTGCATATACCTAAGGCTGGCACTCGGCCACGGGAAAGGTTATATATTTAAGCGGCGAGTGGCGACGATGACGATGACGGTACTATAATCACCGTTAAAAAAACACGTCCTAAGTAAAAGTCATCCGGAATCGTATAATATATATACGTACCAATATTGTATATATAGCGATTCGTCGTTGCTTTTAAATAGGTGTCACGACGACCGATAAACAACTTTGTTTTTGTTGCAGCAGAATCGTGAAACGGTAGCAATAATAGACATGCGTGTTACTACAGCAGTTAACTACATTAGAGTTGGGTCCCGAATTTAAAATTTCTGCACTAGTTGTGCCCTGGATTATTTTTGGTACTACACTACACTAACATTTTCCTTCCCATTTTAACAGACTTACCTAACCCAACTAGTGTAGTACCTGTGATTAACCCCTAGTGTTTGGGACCCAACTCGGATGCGCCGCAGCAATCATCGTAAAATAAAGGCCCACGGAATTAGATCTTATAAGTACCCATGCCTGCTGCAAATGACGGAGGTCGAACGACGCTTCGTTCAAGTATAATATTACTAGGGGTGGCCTTTGCGTGCGTTTTTGGCGATGACCACTATTATCACTTTTGGTTAGATTTTATGATTTCGGTATCATGATAATTATATTGTACTATTACGTTATTCGCCCATAATCTATCCGGTTTTTATCACTGCGTTTTTCGTCATACAAATAACACTGTTTTAACAAGCGGACGTCACGCACCGCGCCGGTCCGCCCCGTCCTGCAATATAAAATAATCAATCGCACTATATTATATTAAACGACTCTGCAGTTGAGTCAATAGTAATAATAATATGTGTGTCCTCGTTATTATTTTGAGTCATTAAAATTAATTTTCAAATCGCGAAGCGTTATTGCCTTTTTAATAGCACACGAAATATAATATGTGTAATAATATAATATTAAATGTGATCGGATAAAATAATCCGATAAAAAAATCGGATAACATCATTGTCGAGTTAAATTATTTAGAGCGCAAGAATCGACACAATATTATAGCGTATAATTTAACTTATTTATGATAATATTATGTGTTTAGCATAATATTATATATTGATGTGTATAATATTATGCGTCTCGAAATCGCGTACACGTATAATCTATATATGATCTTTAATTTGGGCATATTTCCATCCACCACGGTTTGGTTTTATATAAATGTATATATAGATAATGATATAGGTACCTTCTGGATTAAAATAAATGTGATGCAAATAATGTCGTGTTTCCTCGGGCATACGTATCCTTACGAGTTGTACTTATATATGACCGCTTTGACCCGCAAACGATTTTTTTAGGGAGTACCATATATATGCATACCCAAACGTGTGATAAATGTGCTTAAAATCTGCGCAAGTGCATCCTCTCTCTCCTCACTCTTAAACTACCGATTTGCCTGTGCATAATATATATATATATATATATATATATATATATATTTATGTTTTAAAAACAAGAAAACCATCAGTCGCACCGTCACGCGCGACTATATAATATGTAATGCGCGATGATGTACTTTACGGAATAGTATAATCGATTTATTTATTTTCGTTTGAGTCTCTCTCTACATAAACCTGTCGCAATAATAATTTGTATAATATGTAACTAATTTTCCCAAAAAAATAATATATGTTCGCCACTATATTATACGGCAATGAATGTATAATTACTTTTATGTTATTATTATTGCGCTTGTGCAGACGGTGTTGTGTACATCGAACACATTCGTAATATTCCGTTTGGTACGCCGCTTATCGTGTCGTGAAAGATTTTTATCGGCCCGACTGTTTAATACGGCGGCGATGTTTAGTAAATTGTTTAATCGCATTAAAACACAATATTTCGTCGCTGCACGTTATGCGTACGTATGAAAGTTATTATACGAGTGCGACGCGCATTCGTATGGAATGAATCTCATTTCGCATTCCAATTAAATAGTGCTCATTCACAGTATATGCTGAAGTGCTCGAACTGTGTTTTGTTCGGTGTATATTCGATTTTAAATCTTTATTCCTCTGGTTTGACTTCTTTATCGTTCGAGAAACCATCTACGGGAATATTGTTTACGATCGCCGTGAATACAAAAAGTGACGAACGATTTGCAATATCGGAAAATATCATATTTTTTTCTTTATTTGACAATTTTTCATTTGTTTCGACTGCATCAGCTCGACCCCCTCGACACGTAGTTTGATATACTCTCAATATTTTTGTATCCACCGACGTTTTACCTGCAGCCATCTACTTAGGTATATGATATTATATGTTATATACACGACAATGTGCGAATATATACAGTGTATATATATATATATATGTTTAATAGTGATAAACAATAATCATTAACCGTATTCCTACTATATATACATCTTCTACTTTACGAGTTGAGAGCGGTTATTGTCGTTCGCCTCATCGATGTTTCTACAAACTTCTTAATTTGCTAGGCCTGCCACAAATTCGTCCATTAATTCTGCACAATATGTATTAATAATGTGCATTGCGTGCTCGCAGTGTTCACTAAAACTTTTATGTCTATAAGAACTTTTATATACTTACAGAACGACTCACCGAGCATATTATGCTCGTCGTTCCCAATTTTTCCTTTAAAAATGATATGAGCATTTGTTTGAATTCTGATTTTTGGAATTTTCACGAACTTAAACGCAATATTTGATATTTTAATCTACTTAGATCCCCATGAGATATCTGCCGGATTTCCTGCTGTGACGATATAAATCGTAAAATATAAATATAAATCGTTTTATAAAATCATAAATAATTAATGTAGTATATTTTAATCTACTACTATTACCATATAACATACTTGGACAATTTTTACAACTTATTAAACGGTAATTTATTATTACGGTATCAATTACTACAATAATTATTGTCGTAGCATAAAACCCTCATATCTTTAAATCACCATTATCGTGAACTAAATAATCCTTATTATTTATTAGTATACTTTTTCTTTAACGATTCGGAAACTACTCGTTTGAATTTCAACTAAGCGAAGATACATTAAAATTTTCAAAAAAAAAAACACCATATAGTTTAATTAAAAATCAGAATTTGAACAAATAGATTATATTTAAATTTAATAAATGCAGGGGTTGAGCATGCTCGTCGAATAAACACACATCATGTATATATCCTGTATACCTATACGCAAAATGGTTATTGTGTGTTGGCCTCTGTTTTCCCAACAGCGACATGATATTGTTGTACACTACCCGTGTTAATGTATTTTTATTGCGAATAATTAACCCTTTCCCGCGGGCTATAATAATATGTACGTACGCAACCGTTTCACTCGTACCATCATTATTTTACAATCTTTCCTCTTCGCACGTATGTAATTAAAAACGTTTTACCGGAAAATATAATTCGTTTGATTTATAATGCGGTGCAGCGATTACAATAACGGCGCTTGCATTGATGAGATCTCCGCCGCAATTAGGCGCACGGACCGAAAGAGTATAATACATATTGTAACATAATTATTTTATTAATAATTAATATTATCATTATTAATTCGACGCTGTTTTAATATCGAATCAACGGCGTGCCGGTGTGTTTAATATATACAATACGTTATGTATGATTATGTATAACAAGGGTAACCAAACTTTTTTCGATTAAGATCATCTATAACGAGAATATATTTTTCCTTTAAAGATCGACAAACGTAAACATTTATTTTTAAGTCTTTATCACTAATAATAAGCATGCTTGTATAAATATAATACAATTAAAGTGTTGTAAAGTCGTCTAAAAATAAGTGTTTCACATTAAATTTCAAAATATAAATTAACATTATACCACGCTGTTGGCGTAGAAGCGTATGATTGCATATCGTTGGCCAGTTAATTAAAATCTGCTACAGGGAAATAGTTGCTTACTGATAAACGAAGACGCTGTTCTAAATGATCATCAACTGAAATGTATTGTAGCTTGGTGTTTGGTTTTAATAACTTTCGTGTGAGAAAATGCCATTTCGCACAAACAGGTGGTTAATCCGAAATATGTATAATATGTAACCGTATATCCATATATTAAATACGTAATAATAATAAGTTATTACTGCAATAAAGGGAGGGATCGACTTTGAGGTCGTCTCTGAGATCGACCATTTGGGGCCGCCCCTGATGTAAAGTGAAGGACGCGCGAAGATCCGCCTCGAATGAATAATAATATTAATTATTATTATATTATATTATAATGATTTAAAATCGCACATAATAGTATAATACGCGCTTATAAAATACGGGCAATAGCGTTTTAACATTTCGTTGTCGTATGTAGTATATGCGCGGCGAATTGAACACTTATATTATTATATGGTCTTTGAGGCGAATCGTTTGTATTTAACCGGATATTTGGTTCTTTTGTGCGGTCTAACGCTGTTGGTATATCAGATAAATACAATATTATTACGTACAAAACCCAAACACACTCCGGCCCGGAGAGAATTACACACGACAGTATAATATTCTATCTACCTACACATTTATATATAGTTACACAAAAGTTACAGCGAGCGTATACAGAGTGATTTTTTAACTAAGCTCACCCACCTATTTTTCCCTTTAGTAAAGTACATATATTCAAATTTTGATTTTTAGAAATTTTTAGTGGATACCAGATTTTTAAATTTCTGATTTTTTTACACTGCTATTAAGGAGAGTGTCCTGTGGTGATACAAACTTCTATTTTTCAAACGAGAATCCTCATTTTTCACTGCAATTTATTTAGCGCATGATATTTTGAAAATGTTGATGCATTTAAATCGAATTTCTATTGAGTAGTTTCTGAGTTGTTAAAATGTTTATGTAAAGGATAATAATCCTTAAAAATTATTTTACAAAAATATAAACAATATGTAATATTAGGTGTATAATATTTATTATACTTATTATACTAAGTTTTACAAATCATTCATATTAATAGATTAATAGTAATTGCTAAAATTTTAAAATTATCTAAGCAGGTAGATATACTTAATCCATTACCATGTGTATGTGTATATATGTGCATTATATTATAATATTATAGATCTCAAGATACACACACGCACGCCGTCGTTAACCTTCTGCACTGTGTGTACATAATATTATTATTTATTATTATATTATATTATACGCTACAGCGGCTTGTGTTCGATTATAATATTTACGTTATCATATTTCAGCCAATATATAGATGGTAGATAGGCTGCAAGGGGTGATTCACCGCCATATGATTTATTTCCGTTTGATTGCGCAAACACAAAATAATATAAATCGGGATTTTCAGTAATTTTAAGTATACCTAAAAGCATAATGACCCAGCTCATTTCCAAATACTTTCTTAGATTTTGTACATCATCTGTTTTAGTATATAAGTTGGGTTACCAACTTTTTTTTTCAATGAGAATAGCCCTTTTTTCCTGTAAACCTTTTCTCAGAAGATGACTTTTTTTGAAAATTTCGACGTATCCTCGTTCGTCTTGAAAAACGAAATTCGAACGAGTAGTTTGAGAGTTACCGATTTAATTTTGTTAACTATTATTAAGGCTGTGGATGCTACAACCTTTTTATGGTTTTCGACCAATAATAGTGTAAGGTTAATTTATGTATACTTCCCGATGTCCGATTACTGCAATTTTGAATGTAATTAAACATTTATGAATTACTTTTTTAGGTTGTAATGAAAAAATATTTTTTGATTTTTTTAATTTATAAACTCACTCCTTAAATGATGTTATATATTTAAGTATTTAAAAACGTGGTATTTAAGTAGGTATCTACTCAAAACTGCCAAAAATCGGAAATCGTATTATTTTAAAGAAAAAACTGGGATTGAGCGTGCTTGGTAAACCTGCACCCTGTATATGGAACGTTCCTGTACATCGAAATAATAACAATCCCGCTTGTCGGTGGCGTACGTAATACGTACAATAATAACATACATACATCACGTAGTCGTATCGGGAAACGATTTTCCTTCCGGCCATAGTGTGCGTGCAAACAGATATATTATATCGTTATACAGGGGGATTCGCCAAGCATGCACATTCCTGTTTTCCCCTCTAATAATAAAATGTATCTAATTCCGATTTTTGGAACTTTTAAATATTTAAAGACCATAGGTGTATTTTTAAATTCTTGAGATTTTTTTGTAGGTACTGAAGAAATGTCCGTGTCCTCTGGCAATACAGTTTTCTGTTTTTTTTTTTAAATGAGACCCCATCATCTTTACTGTTTATAACTTAATTGATATTTTTTTTTGAATATTTTGACATATCTAAAAATTTGAATGAGTATTGTCTCTCAGTTCAAAATATTTTTATGTTAAAGGTAATAGGCCGCTTAAATGTATAGTTTTACAGAAATTAAAAATGGATATAATATTGAATCTATTATTTATTATATTTGTTTCAATTTTAAAAGTTTGAAACGCTGATGAATTAATAACAGAATAATAAAATTAAAATTTTAATTACTAAAATGTTCAAATTCAAATCACCATAGTCACCTAACTTACATATTATATCTTCCAGACCTATTATCCTTATAGAACACAAAATTAAGTATAACTCGTAAACGTCTCGTTCAAATATTGAATTTGATACATCAACAATTCCAGAAAAATAATCCACTAAATATAAAAGAAAAAGAGGAGAATTTATTTGAAAAACAAAATGTTTTGTATCTCCGAAGCAGAAGTATAAAAAATAAATGTCGAGAATTTCAAATTACGGTTTTTATAAAAATATGTACTTATGTTTAAAAATTTTCAAAAATCAGATTTTGGACAACTTTATAATATTTTCGAAGAAGAAAAAATGGATAAGCTTGGCGAATCACTCTGTATATTATATAAGACCGCACGCAGAGTTTCGATCGATCGACGACGTACCTTTTAACTTGTATTAAATGAATTGGTGCACGTGTTTCAGCTTCGCAAACACACAATTGTACGTATAATATATAGGCGGTAGGTATTTAATATAATAATGTGTGATGATGATATAATGCTCAACACTCGCACGTCTGTATATATTTTATTGTATGCATACCTAAATAATAAAGAAGTTATAGTATATTTGTTATCATTATTAGATTATTATTGATTTTAAACAAACCCGGCACCTATGGGTCATGAGTTATGGTAAATACAATTATTATACCTGGGTATGCTTGTTTAAATGTTACTTTAGAATTATAGTAGTAAGATGACAATATATTAGATATATTTATGATGATTACAGTATATTAACAGTATTTACATGATATACTAATAAAATAAGATTATAAACATAAATATTTATTTTAACATACAAACAATGGGGTGATATTATTAGATTAAATATTATACAGTTCTGATGCTTTTAAAAATATGATCATTTTTAAGTCGTCTTCGGTTTCGGGCCCTAGTTGATAGTCGTCTCATCAATTCCGACTCTTTGTCGGTTAAATGTTCGTATTTTAGGCATTCAATTAAAATGTGTTTAACCAGGAGTCTGAAACTACAGAATTTACATCATGAAGGAGCTTCTTCTCTTGCCATTAGGTATTCGTGTGGTAATCCTATAGGCATGCGGTTTAGTATTGACTCTTCTTTTCTTTTTAGGAAGTCGTTAGTCGCCACCGGTTTGTCGTTTTTTTTGACAATGTTTATAATTTAGTGTTTTGTTGTTTCCGCGATGTGCTGAACCATTCGTTGTCGTTTATTTTATGTGGGTATAATGAGAGCGAGATTTGACGAATCACCCTGTACATCATATTATATAAGACCACGAGCTGCAGAGTTTCGATCGATCGACGCGACGTACCTTTTAACTTGTATTAAATGAATTGGCGCGCGTGTCTCACACATACACACGATTAAATGTATAATATATATATTAGGCAAGTAGGAATATAATATAATATGTGATGATAATATAATGCGAGCAACACTCGCAACACGTCTGTACCTAAATAAAAGAAGTCAGTACTTCTTGTTATTATATTATTGTATTATATTATATAAATGGGTATATTGTGCCGGAATAACGCATTTCAATCTGTTGACAGTCGACTTTACGCGGAGTCTGCACGCGTACAGAGCCAAAGAAATGTGCGTGTTTTGATGCGATGTTTGTGTGTATATGTACATACGCTCGCGGAGTATAGAAAGACTCTGAATCTTTGTAGAACGTCACGTACAATTTTCGCGTCGCCCACACGTCGTTGTCGATATATATAAAGTTTATACTTTACACCTTATTTGTATACATGCTCTCTATTTATTATATTTCACCTCCTCTTCCTCCTCCCGCACTATTCTCGGCAAACGACACCAGTGTGTGTGTGTGTGTGCAGCAATATGATTTTTCCCTAACGAGTCGCGTCTTATCGACTTATACTGCACACACTTTATTTATTTAGATATTTTTATTTTTTTATACGATTTCAGCGGCAGTCGTCATCGTGCAAAAGTTGTATACCTGATACATTCCGCTGCCGGTTCGATTTATTTTTTTTTCTATCCATCTGCAGCGCGCATCACGTTAAATAACACACGATGATTTACTAGTACACTGCAACAGTGAATATAAAATAAAAATAATATTGGATTATTTGCCTTTTCAATTACGCGATGTATGCGTTTATGATGCTGCCAATGGGTAGCATAAAAAAATTGATTCATTCAATGATTCACTGATCTTTAACTAACCGATTGTCGGTCGCAAAATCGTGTTCATATATTATAAGAGATCATTATTATATAATATAGCTCATCTGTATATATATATATATATATATATATATATATATATATATATATATATATATATATATATATATATATATCATTATATCGATTCATTCATAAAATGTTTATAGCGACTCGCATTCTGCAGAGTAGTCTTTTATTAAAGATGATGAATATATTTCATTATAATTTTTAATTGGCTTCAGCCGCTGCAGAGATACACCAACAATATATTATTATAATAATGCCATCATTGGTTTAATTTTTTTGGTACGGTCGTAAACTAACTTAATGTACGCGTATTCTGCTCGTATATAATAGGTATCTGAAGTATAAACCTATACTGTATATATAGGTTTTTTTTTAATTTTTTGACTTTTATATATTTAATATAAAAGCCGTTGTTTTATAATATTTTTTTGCTAGTGATTATTTTTTTTTTTAATTCGCATTTAAAGAATTGTGAAATTTCAGACCGAGATAATCCATAAATCTTTGATATAATCGTGTTAACTGGCATTGGTTGAATCGAGGGCTAACTTTTCTCTTAAAAAAATACTGCACCCCTAATCAATAAGACGTTTAAATATACAGGTGCGCTCAAAAATAAAAGGAAATGAAATATGTTCGTTGTTGCGGAAACTGCAGTAGCGTTGAAAAAAAACGAAATAAACGAATAGTACCGTAACGGTACAATAACATTAATTTGTGTACAGCAGCCAAATTGCCTGTTTAAAGTTTTTGCGCATTACATAATAATATTATGTACGCTTGTAATCTCACGTGTAAGCATATAAGCCCTGCGTGTGTCGTCTGCAACACATAAAAAAGATAAAATCCGATGGGCGGACAACGGGTGGCGATTATTATGTCCTTATCAATCGTTATCATTATAATAATATTGGTGTCCGTGGTTGTTATATGCGACCACGACGACGATGATTGCAGTGTTAATGATCATGATGATGACGTCGACGTCGACGTCGACGACGACCGTGACCATCCGAGAACAGCAATATAATCGTAAACCGATAACAATCGCCGCTGAGAAATGTCGTATGGGATACGATTGTGTAGTGGTATGATAATATACGACGCGAAAACCCGTAATAATAATATTTAATAAAATAATATGCTGGATAACGTGTCGTACACTGGGTATAACATTATTATAACGCAAAACGTATCGCGTCCAGCTGCACACACGAACTGGAGAACATAATACCATTATACTGTGCTCATGTCATACAAAAAATGTGCTGCTTTTGTTAATTTATCATTATAATATTGTATTATTGACATGCTTCTGTAGCAACATCACTGCAACCGTCCAACGGATTGCATATTTTTTGTATCATATAATATTTGGATACTACACGATATAATATTATAATGTTATGTCCCCGTAATTGATTACAGTAGGCATAGACTTTTAAGGGATTTCGAAGGATTCATGTCGTATGCCTACTTCATTAAGACTATACCCTAATGTTTCGGATGCACAATATATACTCTAAAAATGTTCGAGGAGGGGTTGAATAAAATTCTGGGAGGCCATAGCCCTCTTAGCTCCACCCCACTGTATTCTACGTCTGTGTAAAACTATGGAAAAATATTATGCAAGCGTATGATATAATATGTTTATGCTACAGTGGAATCTCACTCTCTCGGAAGTTTCTATATATTATAATATACAGGTTGATTTAAAATAGAGAAAAATGTATGATACGAAAGTTTTTTAATTTAGAAACATCTAAAATGATTAGTACGTTTTATAATTTTTTACAGTATTTTAAGGGGGTTTTGAGCGGTCAATTTTAGAAATTTATAAAAACTTCAAATATCTCTCGAGCATAGAGTTTTGCATTAGGTAATTAATGTTATCCAAGCATTAAAATGTATTGAAAAAATGTCTTTATGTTATGTTTGCAAAAAAAGTATAGGTTCCCATTTAAGTTACTAAAGTCGTCCCCCTAAAATCCCGCTAATATATACAAATATATAATATATATAATATATATATAATAATAAAATGTACAAATCATTTTAGATGTTTCTAATTCAAAAAACTTTCGTATCATAAATTTTTCTATATTTTGAATATTTATGTGATAAAATAGGCGTAACATAAATTTTGAATCTCCCTGTATATTATTGTGTACAATTGTTTTTTTTCAGTCGTCCTGACTGTCATTCAGCAATGGATTTAAAAGTATGAATTGCTTATACGTCAAAACTATTATCCGGTACCCGACGCTTACGTCAGTCGTTATCCGGTACCCACTGCTTGTTATTATGATTCGCCAACTAGAATGTATCACGAAGATTAGATAAAGTCGTATGATGGCACAGTGATAAGGTTTATTAAACGATTATATTTAGGTAAGCTAATCAACGTTCAAAATTTAACGTTATCAGCTATAGTAACCGATATTTTATTATGAGTCACCTGAGATATCTCAATGTTTTGATACACTGAATTTTTTTTCGGTCCCTCGAGAATTCAAGATACCGAGCTTCCGCTGTATATTTATATTTATATTGTAAATCGGTTTATTTTGGTATTTTCTATAGCTGTATTATTGCTCAGCTTGCCCGAGTTCGACCAATTTTTTTTTTCATTCTGATTACATTATCGTGTTAATGCTAGATTGTTTAACTGCACTGTCAATTTATGAAATGTTATTATTATATATTATAAAGTATTCTTTTTGTAACTATTGTAAGTTATAAAAGACTAAAACTATCTAAACGTACAGTGGAGGAACCTCAGTATCTTAAAGTCTCAAGGGACGGAAAAATAAAATTCGGCGTATTTTGTAATCTGTGATACCGGGAGATATAATATGATTCATAATAATATATTGCGGTTATCAGCTGAACGTTTGATGTTGATTAGATCATTTTAGCTCAGTCTTATTTATCTATTCGTTTGTATACTTTATCAGCTGGACGTTGTATGCCTAATCTAATATGTCACTTTACATCCTTGTTAATGAATCATATAATAACAATCAGTGAATACCGAATAACGACTGACATGTGTAGACAAATTTGACATAGATATATGAAAATTCAACCTACCCAAATACGTAAATCGAATACTGAATGGCCGAGACTATGAGAAAAGTTCAAAAGATAAAATGTATTTAAATGCAGAAATAGTTTTTCCCACTATTTAATATACGACAATATATTATATAAAAATTCTAAAAATTAATCCAAAAACAGACCAATTATTAATAAATTTTGGGAGAAGGTGCAAATGTACACCCATCCATCTCCTACAAAAAAAAAATGGTACTCTTTTTTATGTTACGCGGTCATTCTTGATTATGGATATATAGGTTTATTATTTTTAAATTTAATTTATACAAATTAATTTAATATAATAGAAAAAAATGTGAAAAAAAATTGTCTCCAGAAGCCTGAGCTTGTGGGGAGACAAGAGTTCAAGAGTTCGTAACGTTTCATATCATAATTATACACATACTTATTTACAAAGTTCTTAAATCTAAATACCTAAATATCTAAATAATTTAAATTATAATTTTCGTTATACCTTTCATAACTATCTTCGTGAATAATAAACTATGAATTCCTTCGGCGTTTTTGGTGTAAGAAATATGCAGTCAAAACAATATATCAAACTGTACAACAAAATGTTGTACATACATCTGCAACAGAAATACTCCGCGCGAGTCGATCGCGACGGCGACCCGTCTGCAGTCGTGTCGCGTTCCGCACGGGATTTCCTCACATCACGCGTACGCGCTTTCCCGCCCGCCCCGCCGGCCATCCGTCACCACACGCGTCCGCGCAACTTAACGGCGGCGGCGTCTAACTGTCCCCTCCGCCACCCATCTCTCTAGCACCACGGCGCCGACACCACTCGTTGTCGGGCCGATATGTTGCGCATGCGCCGTCGCCTGCCGGCAACGACAACGACATTAAAAAATCCCACCGAAACGCCGCGGCGCGCAAACGCGTGCGCGCACACAACACCATCGGCTCGTCGGTTCATCGGCGGCGGCGGCGGCGGTGGCGGTGGCGGTTGTCGCGATGCTGTTACAGTGCGCGCGCGAGATCTCCCGCTGCCGAAGACGATCGCGGCCGCTCGTCCGTCCCCCGCCACGACAAGATCGCGCGACCGACGCGCGTTATCCGTCGCCGCGTTTTCCGACGGAACCCCAAAACGGACCTCCGCCGCCGGGTTTTCGGCGCAAACGATAATGTATAGAAACACCGCCATCGTTGTCACTTTTATACTGTTCATTATTATTATTATGTAGGAAGTCTCAAGTCTTGCCCGTAAGTAATAATATTGTAATATAATAATATGTCATTTACGTTATTTTATCATAATTCATTTTATTACAAAAACACGAGGTTTTACGTGTAATCACTACAATAATAATCATATGATAATGATATTATAACATGACGTATTCCACGTGATCACGTAAACCACGAGGGTTCGCGTACACGTCAGCTGTTTGGGTGCGCGCGCGCTCGTCGTCGACGACGGTGAATAACGAAATTATGTTATGATAACACCACCAGCACCACTGCAACAACAACACAGTAATATACTATTTTATTAAAAATAAAAAATTTACCTATCGGGCATGACGCGTGTACAACAACTGGTCTGCGCGCGGAGTGTCGTGATCGCCGTTCCGGTCGGCGAACCGCAGTGCGTCTGAAAAGGACGAAAAAAATACGCGTCGGACCGGTACCGGGGGAAAATCGAACGACCTGGCGACGGCGCGGTGTCGTTGTGTGCACGGACCCCCTTTGTCGAGAAACGTCTAGTTCCGAGTTTCATTCATAAGAACGACAACGTTACCAGACACCGGTACACACAACGCGGAACCAGAAACCAGAAATACCTACACTGGTTCGGTATGTCTGTAGTAACCGCTATAATACTATACAACAATATGTCCGCCGCGCGTACTACGCCGTATTATAATATTATAGTTTGCGTACACAGAGCTGTTGAGTCATCCCCAAAGGGCGCGTTTCCCACGTGGCCGCCGCCGCCGTCACCGGTAGTGCGGCGCTGAATGGTGCCGCCGATGCGCAATATAATACAATAATATTATGTAGTCTCGGCCAGTACGCATACGAACGCCGTTAGTGACCGCCACTCGCATTGTTTTCCCGTCCGATAACCGACGACAATCGTTTGTTTTCCACTCGATTTCGATACAACAACACAAGACTATCGTCGTCGACGTAGATTTCGCATTAATCACAAACTGCTCAAGTATAATGCGAACGGCCAAATTCGAACACTTTCGTTCCATGTATTGGTTGTTGTATCCGCTGCAAAACGCCTCAAACGAATTTGCTCATCTCGTTATTATATATTTTATTTTATAATATTATATAATATTCAGTGAGTATATTATTCAATGTAATATGTCTCCGCGTGTCATCCTTGTCGTCCAGTCGACATCCTCCTCTTGCACATCCGCTAACATTCGGGTTACCGAAAAGAGTGGTACCTATCCCATGTCGCTCGATTCAGGAGCAAACATGATTTCAGTTTTTGAAAGGGGGAGGAGCAAAAGTTTTGACCAGCCCATACCGACAACTGAAAAAACTTGCCCACAAACTTGTTGTTTATATATATATAGTATACACTTAATATACTATGTGTGTTTATATTTACAATTTTAATTATAAAACCATCATGATAATATAATAAATAAGTATTATTGCCTCTTGCAGGGGTGGCTAAAGCAATAACTGGATCTCCTATGTCTCTTATCAAAAGTTGTATAGGTTTATTGTTGAAGCAGTATCCTCAACAGGCCACATATATTAAAATATACAAGTAAATCGTTAATCCGTTCGTCACCCATATGATATAATGTCGACCTTGAATGCGTTTTTACAAAATAATAATTTTAGGTGTTGGTTGAATAATATGTATACTAGAACCGCGGTTATTTAGATCTTAGCATCTACAAATTTAGGACGTGCCTGTTATAATATATAAGTTATAACCACATACTCTTGATAATGTATGTTTTGATATTAATTTAAAATATTATTTTACATTCGCCGTGCGGACTTTATTTTACTGTAGATTAAGTCTTAGGATACCCGCCGATTAGTATTTACATATCGTGGTGGTTTATAATTAGCCCAAAGTCACTGTCCATAATTGACCCTATATCCACGCTATATTAGGTGTACAAATTTCCACACTGTCACACCCCCCCCCCCCACAATGAGGGCCACTGTGCTGAATCCTGGAAAAAGTTCATTCCGGCGTATCAATCATGATACGCGTGTGGATTTAGGCTTACTGTTATATTTTTATACAAAATATAGAATTTTGAATAGTCATTTATTTCCTCGATTTATATACCTTTGCGTTCATGTTTCAAATTTATTAGCGACGGTGATAACTATAATGCATCGTTCCTATTGCTCATATACATATCGGACTTTATTATATAACTTATTGATACGCGACTTTTAAAAAAAAGTTTATTGCCATATTATATATTTTTGTTTTTTTTATACCTTGTTATATTTCGTAGAACTTGCGATAAGAACGATTTTATTTTGTGCACATTAATCATATTATACCACAGTATATAATATTGTCTCTAGTTTTATGGAATATGAGTAATTTTTTTGTTTTACTGCCTATTACTTACTTATTTACGATTTAAAAAACTTTTTATTGAATAAAAAAAAACAAAGGTTTATTTCAAGTCAGCGTTGCTATATGATATAATATGTACCTATATTTATAAAATGTTCGCTAATAAACGAAATATTTGTAAATTCGGGATTTTTTGATAAATACATTTTAAATATAATTTACGATAATATTAACATATATTATGATTTATGGATTATACTGATTGTTTCAAATTGTTGGAATATCATTGTATTATATCATATATATATATATTGTTTCCCACATATTTTACTATGTCCTATGTGTTTTTTTTTTAAATGAATAAAATATTTAGTTTTCCTAAAAATATTGGTTATTAGGCCTCCTAAAAATTTCGCTCTTTTCAATCCAGGTGTTGCTATGGAGTGGAGGGTCATTATAAACGTGCGTTTTTTCATAATATTCCTAGCTGTTTTTGATCTTTTTAGTTGTACGTTGATATAACTATTGTCTACAGCATGGTAAAAGTTCTATATCTAATTAAGAAAACACGAAAGTCAAGCAATCAATTTTTACCTTTTGTGATGGGCTTGACATCTCTTTTTAAAATATACACTAAATAGGTATATCTATTACCTATCATGCATATTATAATGACTTTTTAGAACTAACCATTTACTAAAGCGATCATATTGTCAAACAATTATTGTCCTTGACAGTTTTCGTCATATTATTTATGTTTTAAAATATGATTCAAATGAAATTTTTAAAACAATAAGTTGTTATGTCGAATCTCATAATATAAAATACTTGTTCTATTTTTTAAAACTTAATAGTTCTGTATAAAATATAAAAGTAGAGCATACCATTTTTTTTACTTCGGAGTAATCTTTTAACGATTCGTTCCGTTCAAATTTTATTATAGTACATCGGGCAAACAGATAGATAGTTATACCGTCTATCGTCTAATGCTAAAGTACATGATATATATATTATCCATGTATACCGTATAGTATGCAGCTCTAAGTGACCTTTTTATATATTTTGCATAAATCCTTATTATTTCTAGCCTTGAGTATTGGAGAACGTTATATTGATTATATAACTATAAACAATAAACGGGTTGAAGTAAATTTAACAAATCGATTTTTAAGTTAAAACAATTTGCAACAAATCTCTATATAATTATAATGACAAAAAAATTATCTCTATTAAACATTTACGAATAAAATTAAAATATATTTTTAATTTTGATGTAGGTAGTCTTAAAGACTATTATATAATATTATTGATACGATGTTGAATTTGTGGTGTTGGTTTATTAAGCAAAATTGTATTCCTAAAATTGTATGGCCATATATGATCAAAAGAAACGCATATTGAATCATATTTATTTAAAAATATTAAACTGCAGTAAACGCCGTTTAAACAATGTGCCAGCTCGTTTAAAATATTCTCATCGATTGTTCAAACAATTTATGGATGGAATCAAATTCGCCGCGTAAATCTGCAAGGTCGTCACCAAAATGTATTTGTAGATGAAAAATTGCAAGATTACCTATTATATTTCATGTAACTTGCCTAATTACTTTAGACACTACTCGCTAATTAAATGAATTCTCTATTGCGTCTATATTAAATTCATTTACCGCGCAATAAAAATCATATGCGAACTAATATCATATCATCATACTATGCAATATGCGAATAAAATAAACGTTTGTCGTTATTTTTTTTTTTTTTTGTTTAACGTTTTCGCCTGGACGTTAATTAATAATTTATTTACTCCCGACTATTTAACTGTGGAATATATATATTCATATTATGTTTATAGTTTTTGTGTTTTATAAATATTAACAATTATTATTTACATATTATATTTTACAAGTATAATTTTTTTCTTATTATACCTACTATAGAAAAATGTAGTCGAAAATCAAAGTTTTCATTTCAGTGAGTCACATTATTCGTGTTCAGTCTATTATTAAAACAGTAAAAATAAATGTTTATCATTTACTGTTGGTTGTTTTATTGTTATTATTATTTATTTAATGTGAAGAAGAAAATTGTTACTTATTTTAAAAAAAACACGCCAATCGCATGTGATTCAATAAACCGTGTTAAAAATTGTATTATTGTAATGTAACGGCTTTATGGTTATAATAACGCGAGTTAAAAATCTTGAAACGAAATACATTTTGCACATTTGTTTCAAACCTTATTGTGTTTTATTCCGCTCGAATTATGGCAAAAATGCGTTTAATATATTACATTGACCATGACTGCGCGCTCCCATAAAAATGTCTTTTTTTAACGTATTTACGCCTTTGATTGTCGTTAATGCTGTACCATATAATTACATAACGTTATACAGTCGCAGTACACAGTAAAACATGTACACAGTATTCCTGTATACAACGAACCGTCGAGATTTTTGTCGACTGCCAACTAATTTTCTACTCTGGCTTAGTATAATATTATGATTTATTATTATATTCTGCAGCAGAGAGGGGTAATTTTCGTAGACGTCGTTTGGTGGAGCTTTATTTACACATTCGGAATCTACGAGCGTGTCTATAAATTACATTTTCAGATTTTTACAACACGCCGCTGTTCTGTACAACCGATTCTTTGATCACTTTATTACCTATACAAAGTAATTACTAATTAGTAACGTTAATATGAAAGGACTTGTTGCAAAAATCGGACAAAAGTCTCTCCTTTTGGAAACTTTTCAGGATGATCGAAAAACATTTTTATATATGGTTTGAAAATTATATTTATTTTACAATTTTGAATTCTATGAAATATACCAGAGACATTATGCTTGTATGTATGGAAACTGTTGATTCGTCCGTGTTCTATACACATTTTTTAAAAAAATATATAATTATAACTTGACCCGACATAGACTTTCCCGTATGTTTTTTCTCACAGTTATCGTTTGTTTTAATTTTCATTAAAAATCCGAACTTATCTGATTCTTGCACCAAAAAATGAAAACCACATCCAAATCTCAATTTACTATGACAATTATACTTAAAAAACCGACATGTCTGATTTTTACAGTAAGCCCTTCAACAGTTGAAACAGTTAATACAGTTACTGTATTAATAATTAATATAACGTGGGTGGATAATAATTATTATTATACAAATTAATATGTAATAAC
Source organism: Pentalonia nigronervosa (assembly GCA_014851325.1). NCBI lineage: Eukaryota > Metazoa > Arthropoda > Insecta > Hemiptera > Aphididae > Pentalonia > Pentalonia nigronervosa. Next base: position 49,485 of record JACXSJ010000931.1, on the reverse strand, counting down.
TAATAAGCAACTCGCGAAAGTGTGTATATATGAACTATAATGCGTGTTGTAAAGCATGCCGTCGTCAAAGAGTATAAACCCTTATAAATAACTATAGTTTTATATTATATATACTTACCAACAATAATCATTATTGACGGAATAAATGTGTCTACGATATAATTGCGGAATTCCGACTGCAAAGCCACAGTCGCCGAAACCCCATACAATATTATATAATATAATATAATAATGTTATCATTGTCATTTTGTGCGTGTAAGTCTTCTGTCGATTACCTGCGATATAATATAATAAAATATTACTAATCGATATTATGCCTCAGAGCGGTGCATTCTCGCACATATTATTCTTTATGAGTTTTCCAACGTACCTATATAGCTATTGCAGTTCGAAATGCGGTAAAATTACCCCCTCCCACATGCCACACACACGTTTTAGCCTCATAGTTTTTTTTTTTTTTTTTTTTATCGTACCTGTGTGTTTATATAATATAATATAATATTATAATAATGGTTTCCGTTCTTATACGCTGCAGTAGTATTCACCTCGAAGAAACGACGTCACTATATACACGTGCAAGTGGTGCTAAGAGTATTGCCGCGATATTGACGTTATTGTCGTTGTTTTAACTGTCTTTATACACTACAAAAATTATGATGTGTACATAGTATATAATATATTTTATGGTACCTACCTATTATATACGCACACACGCGTGCGCGCGCAATCTAATCTCTGCGGAACTTTATTATTATTATTACTATTATAATATTTTTACGACTGATGAGAATATTTCATTGGTCGACCGCCTTGTAGATGGTGTAGCGGGGTGTGAGATACGTGCAGTATACATGTAATTATAATATTAAGTGTTTATCATGTGCATTTAGAAGTGTGATCTATAGGTGTATCATAAAATATAATATATATTAATATTATTATTCTATCGTAAGTAGTGTAATATATTATTATATTATTCAATTATATTTAATTATTGTTCGAAAAACTGCTGTGCAGTGCTCCTGCTCCACCATTCGGGATATCTGCGTCGTAGGCATAACATTACGACGATATTGCGTCTTGCGTCTCGTTTTGACGGAAAATATATATCATCCACGTGCGTCGTTTCTCTGCTGTGCAAACGAATTTTTCTCTCGTCGAAGAGCAGCCGACTGCAGAGCTGCTCTCCCCCATCCGCTGCAACCCTTTCCGGTCGCTACCAACACCTGCTTTATAGAGAGCATCGTCTTCTGTGCTGCAGGCGCACATCCGTTCGAAAAACAGTCGTTCTAGACGACTTAATATAATATAATGTTACCTACGTCGTACAAATATATTGTTATGACGCAGCATATATATACAGAGCGATCCTTTCTCGCTGCACATATAATATTTCCCCCTACCATCACATCTCGGTTTCCGACTGCATCGATGACCATACGCGTTTAAATCGTTTCGGTAGATAGGTCTTTTAAAAAACTATAAACGCAAACTCTTATCAGTACCATCTCTTGATTTTAGGGGTTGCATATTATATTTAGTTGCAGCCTCCCTATAAGTCAACTATATCGTGTATTTTCTTTTGATACGTTTTTTACAATAATTAAATTTTTTAGTAGCGAGTTATGAAAGTTTTTAAAATGTAATATCTGACATACTCATAACTTAATTAAACATTAAAATATCTTATACAAAATCAACGAGAAAGTAGCACAGTTAATGATGCTTGTGATGAGCTACCACCTACTTAATTCTTTATAATATGCGGTGCCAACTAGTGTGAACATTTTTCGAAGACAACTTGTATATTTTTTATATTTTTATTTGCAATGATGGTGGTAGAAAATTGGTGTATTTTGGGTGGCAACTATATATTGGAACACTCGGAAAAGCTTCGTTTAAGTCTTCACGTCCGTTTCCGAAGACGTTTGTTTACGATATAATATCTTTTAGATTCTTGTCCCCGAATCCGATCTCGTCTTGAGCATTAAGTTTCGATCGTACACTCCACGTGCGCAAGAGTCGAACAGGAGGTTATATTATTAATACGAGAACGGCGTGCCTATAATATAATATATATATATATATATATATATATATATATATAAACTATACAACTGGGATTTGATCGATTCCCGTCTTTTACGAAAATGTGCTGTGGTAACTATACAATACTATTTAGTATATAATGTCACGTCGAACAAATGAAATATAAAATATAATTCAACGCGTAGGTTCCTATATATGTAATATGTATAATAATATACTTTTATTGCGTTCTCGTAAAACAAGAGTTACGAGGCAGTGATGTTGGTTTTGCGGCATTTCCGGACGATCGATCTGCACAGTATTAATATAAAGGTACCACGATGTACATAATAATAATTTGCCGAGTGCGGTATGGAACGCGTGCCATCGCACATCGGAAACCCACGTCATGAACACTGCTGCTGTTGTTGTTTATTATTCAGTGCAAACGCGTAGTAGCCGCCGCCGCATTGAGTCGTAGCAGTGTATAGGTATACATAAATATATATTATATATAGTATACAAAGCGTGCAATATTATAAAATAATATTATACAGTGTGCCCGAGAGAGACTTGTGACGAAAACAACAACGACGACGACGTTGAAAAAACAACGCGCACAATAAACCTATATAATGTAATAATTTAATATTCGGTTTGAAATAAATAAGTCGATGCTTTTTTTAAATGAAATATTCAAGATATCGAAAAACTAAAAAAGTATCCAAAGATCTTTTAACTCCAGCTCTATAGTCTGCAGCAGTACATGAACTTATATCTTATGTACCGATATTATAACCAGTGGCGTATTTATAGGTTTATTTTCATCCGTATATACAGGCACTTGCTTATTCGCCGCCTTTTTCATCCCATCCCTCATCAAATTTATATAAAATATATGTAAATATAAAATCTGTTATAGTGTCATCTATATGAAAAAAAATATATATCATTAATTTTAATATTAAATAGTATTTAATTTATTTTTTTGTAATTTACAAATTAATTAGACATAAAATTATAAACTCTTTCCTCGTCAAGATATATGCATTCATTATATCGTCATAGTTTAAGCGGTAAACAACCAATTCACTTCAATATTGCCAAACAGTTGAGTTTTTTTGTTACCCATAGTCGACCGTAAGTAATTTTTTATTTGTTTGAGGCAAAATAATGATTCATATTTAGTCGTACAGTTAGAAATTAGAGTACAAGCAATATAGGTATTTTATATGCCCTGTCCATATTTGGAAACACACATTTGTTAGTAGATCTTCTCATATAATAAACTCGCACGTATAATATAAAAAAAAATAATTAAATTTAACATTTCTTATTAAAAGATATTGACAAATACCTAAACTAAATAAGATGTAACGTGTATACTCTTTCTGTTGAAAATGTGTTTATTCGATATTTGTCAAAATTTGTCTTCCCCTAAATGTTGTCGCTCTAGGCCCGTGCCTAAATACACCCCAGACTCGTAACATCATAATATATTATTATTATTATTACCGAAGATATTATTAATTTATTACTGTCACGTGACGCGGCGAGGATTTACCGATTTACTCCCGACGCGTCTATATTTTATTCCAAACTATGTAAATCTTCTGACCCCGTTGCACTTGCTGCTGCAATTACTCGTCGCAATACGCTTGTCATGAACTATCTATATAAGATTTTCGTGCCATTTTTGGATGTACCTATACGACTAGACCAATCGTGTACCGTATAATAATAACAACAACAATATTATAGCGTCGTAAAAATCGCCCAAACCGCCGTCGCCGCTTCGCCGTAATAACAATGTTATGTACTATACTTCAGCTGTGTAACCATCGTGACCGCAAATTCGTTCAGACGGGCGGCGGTGGCGATTACTGTTATATTCGGCGGCGTCCGTGCAGCCTCCTCCTCTAAAGTGTGCCGCGCCGAAAGTACCGTCGATCGTGGTGTTCAATGTTAATATAATATAATAATATCATCATGCACACGCGTTTTTTTAACGAGGTGTACCGTTTTAAAGACCTACACTTGTATATTTTAATTCTGTGCCGACGGCGGTGCTCTTTCGTCGTCTTTTTATCGTACGATATTATTCTCCGTCGACCTTTGCACATGATGATATTTTGCATCAAACGGCGAGCTGTTTAAAAAATGATTTACAAATAATCGTTCGGCAAACACTCATACACATAAGCAACGTGTGTGTGTGTAATGCATATATATTTTTTTTTAAAACGTTACGAGTATAGATAATGTGCGAAAACGCTTGTGTGGGCGCCGTCGCAACGATTGCAGCCGTGTGCACTTCGTCATAGTATATAGATAGCTACGATTGACGGACTGATGCAATGTGGAGCAATATTTTAAAAAAAATTCACATTTATTTTTCACAATAAGTTATACCTACGGTTTGAAGACCGCTCGCTCGTTTGTTATATTTACGTCAACTGTACAAAGTTCGATTTTGGTATAATTTAATACAATAAGCATTATCCCCGTGGACTATTTTTTAATAGGATTGTATAATATAGTGACTAAAACTCTCAAAAATTAAATCCATCGTGACATACATATTTTAGATTTAGACAATTATATATCTAATATTTGTTTGTTATCCATAACAATAGTATTTCGTGAATTTACGCGTGTCATATCCGCGGTATTGATTGTTTTATATTTGTTTCGGTTTTATTTTGCAAAACTATGATTTCATTTACATGTTTATCGTTCATCTTGCCATTCTTTTCATAACATTATATTAAAAAATCGTGTTTAGAAATCGATGATATTCTTATCTGCTTTTATCAATGGTTTTTTTTTTATTTTTGGTCATTACATAAAGTGATAACCAAAATGTTTATTAGTTTTTTCACATTAGGTCGCCGCAGTGGTCGAAGGTGGTATATAATATGCTTCTTTCGTGTAATAACCGGGTCCCTCTTTACTTATATAATATATCTACCTATACCTGCTGCGTCTATTTTTAGTGTTTTTTTCCGACGTTTAGTTATCATGTTAATATTTATTATACTCTACGGGTAGTCGCCGGCAGGGCTCGTCTGTCGATCGGTTTTTTGTACGCGCTCGTATTTTGTCATTTTTATTACCACATTATATGTACTTACATATACATATTTGTAAGTTTCACAACATTGCGGTACAACAAAGAAGGTCAACTCTACGTCAACGCATATTATAACGACGGCAGACGCGCACTAAACAATAATATACTAATATACTATATATATTATAGTCGGGGATGTATTGGTAAATAATGTTTTGAGTAAACGCCATATTTTTTAAAATATATCTCAAAAAATATCTCACTCCAATCGTAATTTATCCTCGATTATCAACCAAAAATTTTTAAAAATAAAAAACCGTGTGCATAACAATTATATTATATACCTATTGAACATAAGTACCTATATACTCAATTATACAACGGTCTTAAAGGTTATACAAGTATACGACCTCATCTAAGTGATATTTAATCGTAAAATATTATTTAAAAAAAAAAAAATTACAAAATACAATTTTTAATCTACAAAAATAATTAATAAAATATTATATACCCCATTGCCATTCGCCATCCCATTCACCGTATATTCAACATTTACTCGCCATATGAAATACTTATTTACTTTATACTTTTCATGTTTATGCATTTCTTTATAAATATTGTTGAATATACGACGCTCTAATACACCTTTGATTATAGTTATTTTTAAATCGTACCGATAATGATGAAATCGTGGGTGTGGCGTATTTTTGTGTCGTTTTCAGACGATTCGCGACTACACACGCGAGTAAACAACACACCCGTTGTTTAGCGATCCATCCGATCGGCCAATTTTTTTACCTACGCGGCGGTACCACTGCAGTTTACACGCACGGTGCAGTGATTATAGTGCATAATATCATTGTAGACATAAGTGTGTATCAGGTATTATATGCAAGTATACAAGTGAATAATGTCGGACTAAAGAAGAGTATAATATATTATATTGTGCAATGTACACAAGTGCAGGTCGTATAAATTACCATAAATATTTGCATAAAAAATTGAGTTTTAATCCTTTTTTTAGAGGGGGGGCGGAAAAAAGTTTCTACTCTATTTTGCTTAACGTTTTAAAAATAAATTTGCACAAATTTTGGTATTCGCAGTACGAATTCATGTAAAAACAAATTGTACACAAGAAAATTTGCGAAAATTCTTGTGCAAACTGTGGGAAAACGGTACGGTGAATGCACAAATGGCGATACTGCGTTTTGGCCTCATAGCCAAACAGTGCAACAACGGTTCTTGCCAACGGTGTATTCGCGATACAACAATAATAATATAATAATATTATAATGACAAACAATTTCGCGTATTAGCTGAAGCGTTTAATCTAAGTTTCCGCGCAGCTTCGAAATTCTTTATTTTGGTCATTATCATTATCATCATCATTATTGCAGTTTTTATCATTGAATGAAACAGTCGCATGTATATAATATACTTATTATTATATCTTTGATATAGGTATTATTTTGAACACTTGTTTTTTCACAGTTATTACTGTTTTGTTTTTGTCTTATATTATTTGCACATAAAATATTATAACGCGGACACATCATCACACATTTTTGCACTCAACTCAAAGTCTTAACTATTTGTTTACAAAACACGTTATATAATATACCTCAATTCCTGTAAACGCCGTATAGAGTACTCACTACTTATTCGTATATTATAATAAAAATACACACGATCATCGATTCCGACAGCGCCGTCGTCACACGAGTTGATAAATCGATTTGTGTGAGCTTTGTGCAAGCACTGTGTATATACATTGTCCATATTATGTATGTGTGAGCAAACATTGTACAGTTTGCCTCGACGAAAACTCAAAGTCGTCGTCGTGTTTTTTTTGATACGGCCGCGTAGTTTCGTTTTTTCTCTCTCTTATACCGTATCGCTGTTTGTCGTATTTAACTGCAATACAGTTCAGTGCGATCGTAATTGTTTATACACCGACATCAACCGACGACGGTGTTTTACCTAATGAAATGGACTTTAATTCTGAAGTCCGCGGCGATCGCGATATCGCAGTGAATCAAATGTACGACCATAAAATCAAATACGCGAATTCGGACCGCAATATTGTATATGTATGTATTATTATATATATTAATTAACCGTGAACATGATTTTCTCGTAACCTCATCGATTTCGCCAAAACGTTATCTCGACTGCAATAACAAATAATTGTTAACAATAATTATAGTATAGTATACTGGTATAGTGTACCAGTAGGTATGATTGTTCGAGTGCGAAATTAACGGGAGATCGGTGATGGAATGGCTGCTGCAGGATTTACGAGCAATCAAAACGTAGAATCGGTATAGATACGTTATTGTATATAGTATATATTAAATTATGTAAAGTATATATGTATAGGTAATGGGTAGGTGGTTGGTACACACTATGGTATACATAAGTCCACCGCCGTCCTGCAAAGGACCATCTGTGTATGCATATATAATATATATATTCCTTATATACCGATATACATATATGCTATTTATAATTATATATATAATAATAATATATATAGTTACCAGGTATATATCTAATATACTACTTACTACCTGCAACGTGTATTGATTTATAGTTTCGAGAGAACGTTGTTTACATCTCCGAATAAACCGCCGGGCACCGCGTTTAGTCGATTTATATATAAATCGTAGTCGTGCGTATTTTGAATGACAAGACAAAACGGATGTGTTATCGATTGCGATTAAGCCGCATGCGTCAACCTGTGTCGTCGTTGTCGTCGTCGTCCGTTTGTGTAATAATAATGACATATTATTCAGTATTGTATTCTATAACGATTGCGATAGGTACGCGGCGATACCCCACTTTGTTTTTGAGATCGCTCATCGTAAATGTCCCGCCAAAAATTTCCCGCCGACGCGTCATCAATAACTTTACTTATTATTATTAATAATAATAGTATGACGAACAACTACGGCAGAACGGTTTTTCGGAGTCGACGCGTACAGTCAAGTGCTATTCACTGCTTTTGCACGGACTTGTTACGTGGCCAAGTATGTACGGTAAATATATATACGGTATATAATATATATATTAAAATATGTATACGTGTATGCAGTGCTCGTTTGATAAATATGAAAAAACTTGAAAAAATTAGCGTCTTTTGAAATAATAATTAAACTTGACCCAACTTGTGAATGGTTACAATATAATATAGATACAAGTATCTTGGGGGAAAGCAGTCATCACTAGTCCTTTCCTCGGTCGTGGTTTATGTAGGTATATTATGCACGGTTCGACCAAATCAACCTAACCTAACCTTTTACCTAGTCCTATGCGTTCAGACCACATTCAACCCTGCAAGAATAGTACACGTCATAACTTTTAAGTAGGTACATAATAATAGATATAATATACACATAACAGTGTAAAATGGAATATAATTAAATAATATAGTCACTCGACTTTAGCAATAAAATCTCACACTGATACAGATAAGTGTAATAATATTGTATTAATGTTCATAATAATACATTTAGGTAGTACAACGTGGAACGCGTTTCTCGCGGGGGATACGGCGCGAGAGAATTAACGGTCCGGTCGAGTTGTTCGGCGGATTTCGGCGGTGGACTTACCGTTACCATATTATAATAATACGTATTACGTTAGGTACCCACGGATTTTCGACACCCGAACTTGTGTTAATAATATTTATTTCATGTCATATAATAATGCCAGAAAATGTCAAGCGAACAATAATATACAATAATTAGTCATAATTCTATAGAGCGGCCGTAACATCGGTGGTGATGACAAAATATTATTTTTATGCCGATGACCGTGGTATAAAATATTTGTATTTAAAACGCACGTTTTAACGATATATTGTAATTATTATTGATGCGGTCGGAATAACGCCGAGACTAGGCCGGCCCGTTTCGCCAAACAGATGGGTTTTAGTAATTTCATTTCGGATCGAGTCGACTGCAGCGCTATAATTATATAATAATAATTAATGGGGTAAGTGGATTAAGGTGTTGACTGACATTTTTCAGATCGTTTACAAACGCTATACTTTTGTGACTAAATATTAAAAATCTGTGGAACTTTTTTGACAGTCATATAATATGAAATAACTCAGAGGATAAATATACAAGTATATATACTAGGAGTCTGCAGGGGATGCTCTACGATTCGATGTTAGAATCTATTACCCCTTCGAGAAGTTAACATTAATTATACCATACTTTTTATCCGCTATAACTAATATGATGGTAAATATTTTTCTAATAGCATGCATTTATCAATTTATTATTTCGGCAACCATACGAATCAAAACCTTTTCAGGCCGCTGCAGTATGATGTTTATTAATTATTACACTATAACGCATTTTTAATATAATAACGCACGTTCGTGCAATTATAAATGCATTTTCAAAAAAATGTTAATACGCTGATTGCCCACTGAACCCTTCAATCATGTAATGGATTGTATTATATTAGAATATATAATCCGATCGATATAATATTAGAATATAATATTATTAGGTATATGTATATTTGTGTTGTAATATATATGGTGATATGGGTGGTGCGTTGAGCACCCTAAATGCTGTGTTAAGTACCCTTAATGTTGCTCGTATATAATTATCACACCAATATATAATGCCCGTATATATTGTTATGTGCGTACACACGCATAGGTGCCCATTGGTAGGTGCTAAGAGATGAACTGCACTCCAAACTACAAATTAGAACCCCAATATTTTTCCTTTTTTTGTTTTATGTCTAATTGATTTTTTTTCTAGTTTTCGGTTCAAACAATTTTATGTTTATTAAGTTAAGTTAAGTTAACTAACCTAATTAGGTCACTATCGACTTAACTTTATTCGTCTCGTGTACATATTTAAATATGTGTTGGGAATCTGCCGAGGTACAGCGTAATACTGTGAATATTAGCGTAGTGAATTTGATTGAATAATAGGAATAATGTGTTGGCGCACTAAATTTGCACTATATCATTACATATTTTTTTTAAAGCTTGGTCTCGATTTATTAAGTTCAATAGTATACTTGAATTTAAGCGTATATTATAAATTATTATTTTGTATTTCGAAAAAGAGTATACAATATAAGTAACTATATTATGAAATATAAATGCAGTATAGTGTAAATGCATATAGGCGGAGATTTGATTGCATTTTTTGGGCATGAGACTAAAATTATTCAAAATAATACAATAAAAATTATAACTTCTAATAAAAAAATATAATAATTTTACTTTAAGGGGGTGTTAACTACTGTTAACACACCCCCGAGCCACCCCACTTCAGTCTTCGCCAACGTGAAAATGTGAGTACGAACTATGTACATTAATTGTGTAATTTCTATTTTCTGTGTGCGACCATAACATATATATTTTAATGAAACCTCGGGGGTCTGCCGGGCTTTAATAATTTAACACCCCCAAATTTGAGAACTCTATTTGAGTGCCTATATTGTAGGGCGAACACGCGTGGTTGTCAATCGAAACTCGTCGCTTCTCACGTATAATCAGTGCCAAGGCCTCGTCAAATGTCGTGTTTAATAATAATCTTCGTGTATAAAACAGGGGGATGAATGTCGATTTGTTTGATATTATTCATAATATTACGACCGATTGTTTATTACTTAAACGCGACGTCGCGCCCGCACAATTGCGACTTATTTTACTTTTACACAATTATTAGTTTATTAATAATATAATTATTATTTCATCGTTGTCGAGCCGGAACGAGATTATTGGTACAACAGCGGGGGTGCGTAACATTTCTGAAAATATTTAATATCAGAACTATATTTTAACTAAAAAATTATCTTAACCAAAAATATTATATATCCGAAAGACGATGGGTTAATTTTAGAATAAACTACGGGGACATTATTTTCTAACAATTTATTTTCGGCTGTTTCATTTTTGAACGTAATATTTTGAATAAAATATTGAACGGGCGTTTTATTTTCGTATCGAATAATTTTCGGATATAATACTTTTCTATAAAAATATTTTTTCGGATAAAATAATTACGACAGAAATATTTTTGGATATTTTATAGCTCACCCAACGCTACAACATCAGCTGCAAATAATTATTATTATAATATGTCGTCAAAAAATATATCGACGACGGCAGTGGAAGGACGGAAATAAAACAATCGTCGTCGTCGTTTCGTTTGCCCTACAATGCGTGTATAATATCATAATGTGTGATATTATGTGTTTACGTATAATATTGTATTATAATAAATAAAATATATTTTTCTAACGACTCGGTCTGATTAAAACCGGTCCTGGTCAATAAATAGTGGCTGTTGTTCGTCCACGGCTTTTGGACGAGTCGTCATCGAAATACCAACGCTCAAATTCGAAACGATAACGACCATAATAATAATAATAATAATAATAATAATATGTTACAATATTATTATTATTATTATTAGTGTGTTGTCGGAGTATCCCTGCCCAGTATATTACAATTAGTGTGGTAGTCGTGGCGTTGACATTCTACTACGAGGAACTCAACGCAGACAGATAACAATATTATAATATTATTATTTTTCTAAACCAGTTGTCGTTTCCGATACGATTCGATGCACTCTACAATGATGAATAATAATATTTAAATAAAATTTCGAATCACACATTATTATTATTATTATTATTATTAGTTTGATGATGTTATATTATTATTACAAACACACGGCCGACTACAACCGTTGTCATCGCAGCCGCGAGTATTGATCAGTGTTCTAATATTGTATAAGTTGGTGTACAATAAGTTTATAATATTATTTACTACGCATAAAAAGAGGCATGTCATGTTGTACGCATGACCCAATGATATTATTATTACTATTATTGTATTATACCTACGCGGAAAATCTTCCGTTTGTACATCAATGACAACATAATAATAATATAATATGTTATATTGATCCGAGTACTGCGCGTACGTAATTGGATGACGATAAAGTTCTATATTCTGTCCCGTACGATATTGCATTAAAGGATATTATTATATTATTATGCGATAAGTGCGCGTTGTGCAGTGCATTATAACAATATACAGTGGAACTTCGACAAGTCGAACCTCAACTAGTCGAAAATCTTGACAAGTCGAAATAAATACCGTTCCCGTGCGAAAACTTTAGTAAATTATCGACTTCGGTAAGTCAACAACCTCAGTAAGTGAAAAAAAAAATCATTTCCCTTAAATTTCGACTTATTGAGGTTTTCGATTTATTAAGGTTTTGCCGTATTATTATATGATTACGTCGTCGATCGACTCCGAGAAATAATTATTAGCGCCTTACCAATCTGCTTCACATCACCACCGCCGCGCCACGATTTGTAGTCCCGAATGTGGTTAACCGCAACTACCCGGTAACAAAAACACTAGTACTTGGTTGAATTAAAATATGGTCTATAGAATAGTATGCCGAAGCAACTTCACGTTGAACGCGATTTTCGGAAAATGTTTAATAATTCTTTAGTCATATTTATTTTTAGAGTTTTACAAAGTTCTTTCAGTAAAAAGCTGCTGTACAAAGGCTTTTAAACACACATTGTGTGTATTTACTTCCGAATTCTATTTGCCAGCACTAAGGGTGTATCAATAATATTGCCTCTCTATAATTAATTTGTTTCTCCCGAAATGGTTGCTAAAATGTTGTCCGCTATATTTAGAAAAGAAGTCCGTTACGGAAGATTTCACCCTATTATATATATATATAGTTGGTTATTATGGTTATGAACTATGGTTATAATATATATATATTTTGTGCATAGTAATTATTATAAATTGGAATGTTTAAATAATAGTGTTTTTGTTATTGGTTTGCAGGATATTACCAGCCTGCCGGGCCGCTGATCACACACCATCTGGTACCGCATCACGTGCACTTGCACCACCCGTCGCACGTGAAACAGTCTCTGGCTCCACCGTTGGTGCCAACACCGCCGTCGTCGGCCGGCACGGCTGCACCGCCGCCCGCCGAGTCGTCCGACACCGAAGTGGTGCCGGTGAGATCGACGTCGGTGCCTACACCGCCCAGTTACCGATACCAGCCGCAGGGCCCGTATCATCCGCCGCCGCTGCCGTCGTATTACCCATCGCCGCCGGCGTCAGCCAGTCTCCAATATCCGCCGCCCCCGCCGCCACAGGTGCCGGCCCACCACTACCTGCCGGAGCCTCCCAATCCGTGCGCGTATCCCGGCGGGCCACACCACCAGCCCGGCTATTTCCATCACAGCCGTAGCTCTCCGTACCACCACATACCGTTCCACCACAGACGGCCTCCTGCCGCACCTCCATACGTGCAGACCGGTGGACCGCCCACGTACTATCACGAGTACTACGGGCCGCCGCCGCCCGGACAGCCTCCGGCGCCGACTGGTTCACCCGCGGGACAACAGCAGCAAATGCTGGTGGCCATCACTAGGCCCAGCGGCGACCGGCCGGACCACCATCCGGCACCGCCGCCGCAGCAGCAACAACAACAACCGCCGCCGCCGACACCGCAACAGCAGCAACACCAACAACACCTGCAGCACCAACAACACCTGCAACACCTGCAGCAGCACCACCACCACCAGCAGCAGCAGTCCCTGCCGCCGCCGGATGCTTACCCGGCGCCGCAGCCGCTCTACTACTCGCCCTACGGTGCGCCGCCCGGGCCGTCGTGCTACTCGCCCGCCCCACCCCGCACCTACGCCGTAGACCCTACGTACCATTCGTGTCCGTGCCCAATGCAATCGTGTCCCAATCCAAAAAACGGACATACTGGCCCGCTTACTGGTGCAGTCAGTAAGGGGCCAAAACATCATTCGACAGTAGTTACACTTCCGCCTGTGGCATTGGCACTGCCACAGGAGCCTCCGCGGGCCCATGGCCCGCCGAGCCCGGCCAGAGGCAGCGCCGGCATTCCCGGACCACCACGGTCCGCGAGCTCCGGTAGCCCTTGCAAGCAAGTACCGTGGTGCATGAGTCCGCTGAGCCCTGCCCGCGCGTCCGTGCAACACCTGGCCCCCCAGTCCCCGGCTATGCTGGCCGCTAAGAACCCCACCTCCGAGTGGAACAACATCGTCGCCGAAGAGAAGTGCGATACCACCGGACTGTTGGCCATCGGCAAAGTCCTCAGCCAGTCCGTACTAGGTCTGGACCAGCCGATCGACCACCACGAAGCCGTGGTGCCGAAAGTCGAACCTATCGACGACGAGCAACAGCCGCAATCGTATTACACGCTCAAGGTGGACATGGCCAGCGACGAGGACGGCGATTCCGCGTCGGCGGCCGACGATGACTGTGGTCTTCATCAGACCATCGACTTGTCGACCAAGCCGCGAGAACGCCTGGAGGTGACTACTACTGTATACTGCAACACACCAGTCAACAACAACGACACTATCAACAATAACAACACCATCAGCAATAACAACAACACCAACGGTTATTACAACATAAACGTTGACGGCGACAAAATAGTGATGAAGGGATCCGCGAAGAGGAAGAAACCCAATCCCATGCAGATCGTTCTGGCAAAAAAATTGAAAATCCAAGAAGAAACCGAAAACGTGGGCGTTAACGGTGACAACGACGTGGTCGCTGTTGCCGTACACGAAAACGATGACGACTGTAAAGAAAACGCAAAAGATACTATTGTGATGACTATGACTACGATGTCGATGTCGACGACGACGACGATGACTGCGACCGCGGCTACACCGATGATTACGGCCGAAGACGAACCGGTACAGCCGGTAACCGCGATCAACCGGAAGAACAGCATCAAATCTACGGAGGTCAAGTCCGAACAAGAGAAATTAGACGAATGCATGACCGAAGAGATTTTGCGGTCGGTGTTGACGGATGAAAGTGACGGCGACGACATGATCACTGAGGCTTTTGTCAAGAAAAAAGGCGTGACGAAGAAGACGAAAAAAGGCAGGAAAGACCGGAAGAACGGAGGGAACAAGAAAGAAATGACCGGTAAGTCAATGATTGTAAATTATCAATGATATACTTTTCTTTAGGTGGCCTAGGGTGGTTAAATCCGGCTCTGGGTACGGCTGTGGGGTGTACCCAAGGTGGTAAAGGTGGCCTCCGAGTTTGTTTTTACGAGTGTGATAGGTGGCCTCAATAGGTAAAACGAACTAGTGTTTTGGTGTTTACTATGATACTTAAGGTAGTTTAAAATATGATACAGTAAATACTTTTATTGGGTTTTTGGTGAGTGGGTGGCATATTAGACTCGCTTCTGAATAATTTCAAGTTCGCCACTCCACTGGACTAATGCGTACATAATGTGATCAATATGGTTGTAAGGGTAGTATAATATTATTTTGGATGGCGCACACGTTGCGGACGGTTTTTTTTTTTAATTTCATTCATCGCAATACGGTTATTGTTGTTATGTATGTATCAGACGCGATGAAGAGGGAAATGGAACAGAGGATGCGAGAAGAGTTCGCGCAGCTGTCCCGGCTGAAGAACCAAGACCTGGCGCCCAGGTGGTCTAACGGTTGGATATGGCAGGGGAAACCATTCAAGCGTCCCGTTTACCTAGAGGTACGTAAATATAAAAAACACAATGACTAAAGACTATAAGTTTATTATAATTTATTATTGTAGTGACCGGCGTAGTACGTTTAATGAAATTAAAAAAAAAATAACATAAAAATAAAGCCAAAACTATAAATAAAAATATATTTATTTTTATCTAGGTAAACATAAAACTCAATTTTAATTTTTAAATGACGTACCTACTTATTTTAATGATACAATATATGTGACAGTGGAAATGCGATTTAAAAGGTTAAGTTAACAAAAAATTAGCGGATTATTAAAAATAAACTTACATTCGTAAGAAAGTTCAATTGACATATTATTCTTTAGAATATTTTAAAAATAACTACCGTTTAGAAAGTATATTTTACTATAGTAATAGGAAAAAAGCCACGGTAAAAAAATACAAATTTATTCCAATATTTTCAAATAGTTACGTATTTTATCCTTCGTAACACAATTAACAATTATTTTCATTGAGGTTAAGAATGTCCATATCTATAACTCTAAAACACTGGAGAATGGAGATAAATGTGTGAAATTGAAAGTATTTTATATAGTAATTTTTTATTACAATTAGAAAATATGTTCTAAGAGCGATGAGCTAAAGAGCAATTCTAAGAGCTTTTTTTCAACAAAATACCAACAAATGTCATAAATGTAATAAAAATAATATGATATTTTGTGGATAAACAACTATATCATTATCTTGAAAGTAATTGAATTTATATCTTATGCACTTTAGATTGTATGTATATGTATGTACTGCAGGGTATTTTTTTTTTTTTTTATTATGAAATAGTCCGTCCGCTATTCAGAGAGTTCAATCTGTAGAAACTTTGAAGTTTGGTCCCAAAAAATGTCCGCTTTTTGGAGGTGTCTGCTATTTAGAGACGTTAGTGGGGGGAGGTTCACTGTATTATGTATACATATATTATTATGGACGATTTCGAGGGTGGCATATTTTAATAACCATGATGCATGTAATAACAACAGTTTAGTTAATATCAATATCGTCTTGTTGTTCTTGTTGTCGGTACACGCAGAACGACGATACACCAGTGTTAAGGAAGTGTTACCCGTGCATGCGTCACATGCAAGGCGACACCATATACGCAAGGGACTGCGTGCTTCTCAAGTCGGGTTCCCGGAAAAACGACTTGCCGTTCATAGCCAAAATCGCAAACTTGTGGGAAGACCCCGTCAACGGTAAGTTTATACAAGTTCTATTATTATTATTATTATTATTATAGTGGCGTGACTTTACTGCAATAAGGATGTACAATATATGAGTAGCCGACTTAACCTAATTGTATCAATATTATATTATTACTATGAAGACTGCTTACAATCGAATAGTTTTGTTTTTTGTATATTCTTTATTCGGAGTCCTTTACAACAAACTCAATACAGTACAACACACACACACACACACACACATAACAAAAATGATAATAAATTAAATACAACAACATTAGATAGTTTATGAAAAAATTTAAATTATAATAGCCTAATAAAACCTAATTTCATCAGTATTGATCAGTAGTGCTCTCATTAGCCAACCCCATCATCGGTCCAGAGAATTATGTATAATATATTGTATTATTCTTGTACTTAACCAAAAAATTGGTCGCGTCTGTTTTTCTTTATTATTTTACTTCGTTGGATGCGTGATGAGAATTTCTCAATTGCTTTTATATGTCTTATGTCTTATAAAACACATTTATTATGTGCAATTTGTGTTACTTATGATCACTTTTACAATTCATATATTTGAAATTGTTTATCTCGGCATATATAATACACATTAAAATTAAATTGTCCAGCATTAATATTATACGTCGCATATAAAGAATTTCTGTCACTTTGTAACGGATCTTGTTATAGACGAATACTGACAATCGAAAGTTGATTAAAATCTGTAGCTGTACAATTATTTTAGACGCTGAGCGGAGCGGATTACAATGATATGTGTTCTTTTATTTTCATGTCTGAAGGCACTTTTTCTAGTATTAAAAATGCTCTAATCATGAACTTCGGGGGAGGTTTCTAGTAGCAAATTGAATCTTGTTTGTACTTTGGTGGTTCAAAGGTAGCAATTTCTCAGAACTTTTAAAAATAATGGGAAAAAAATAAAAATAAAAATACGAACATTTGTTAACATTTTTATATTATTACTAAAATAACTGTTTGGTAAACATATAGTTACCAAAAATTCTCCTCTCGGCGTCATTTTTCATCGTATATACAATGATTTATCATTGAATTCAAATTCAACACTTCCATTACAATCTACGCTCAATGACGTGGTGCACTTAATGTACAGCAGAACCGTATTACCTGCTTTTTTAAATTATAATATATTTCTGAAAAAGAGGGTATATTATGGATATGCTTAAAAGGAATTTTTATGGAAATAAATAAACCGATATAATAAGCAGTGGCAATTTAAATAATACCTCACTATGCAACCAACGACACGTTAAATATAACTAAAATAATTTCTAAACATGAAAATTTTTGAAAAAAAACACCCCCTTAATAAAAGTTGGCTTAAACACTTAGATACTTACTAAACTATTATAATACTGTAGGAGGTCGAATTGCACTTATTTTAGGTATAGACTTTATGATATGAGCTAATATATAACTTGAGCCGGTACAACTTAAATTCCTATAAGCTTTTTTTATGAAATATATGCTTTGAATATAAATTACACTCCCGATGACTATACTCCTGTTCTCGGTCTTCTAAATTGTTCTTCTTTAGCTGACCGCCACAGTCTCATAATCTTTCCTTTCTTCGTAAACTCCTCACAGATTCTGTTGACTCTCCTTCTCTTCTTGCACTAATTAACTTACAAGTTCCTGTTCGATGCACCCGCAATACTTCTTCATTTTTCATCCCATATTGCACAACAAATTATTTAAAAAACGAATTTGGTTATTTCGTTTTTAATATTTAAGATTTTATTCGCATTATTGTAATATATTCTACGTTATTATTTTGTATATCTTGAACCATTTTTGTAACTTCGGTCTGTTTGTATTTAATAAATAAATAAATAAATATTGCACTTTTTCGCTAAAAAAAAAAAGGTAATGATCGAATTTCAATGGAGCTTTTGGCGTTCGTTACATATAGTTGGATACAGGATTTGTATTTGTCGATACCACGATTGTGTTTAATGAAACCTATATCCAATTACTTAATGCAAAGTGAACATTTCACGGATATATTGAATTGTGGATTGGTTGTTCAAAACCGGCTCTAAAACTATTCAGCTATAGGCATAAAAACGCTAAATCGAATTTATCTCACTTTTCGTTAAAATATATTCTATTTTAATTATTTTAAAATCGATCGTTATATCGTACATATTATGTTTTTTTATAAACTCGAGGGAATAATGCTAAAATTAATGGCATGTAATTGTAATTATTATAGAGGGTATAATATATTGTTAATGCCTGAATTATGTGCGTTTTATGAAGAAAAAATAAACATTTAGGATTTTAGGACGATGTGAAACGAACGTGTAATGGTGTAAAATGTATAATTTTCGAATGAAACTTAATCGCGTGTTTACTCCTCTTAACAATTTGCAAATTCAACATCATGAGCTGGCGGAAAGTGTGTACTGTATGCATAATAATACATCCATAAAAGTACCAACTACAAATACGCGTCTTTTAAATACCTACGACGACCTCCCGAATGAAAGTCAATAACCTGTAGGTATCTGTATTACCTACGTTTATAGGTTTAATTTATTAATAATTATTGCATTGAATTGCAAAATATATCTACACGATATAATAAATTACTATTATTGTTAATTGATCATAATATCTGGGTATTAAACATTTCGGTTGAATTCTAAATTACTGTTAAAATTCATTTCGTTTCGTTGAAATCGACAAACTTGTTGTTGTCCGTTTTACGCGATTGCTTTTCCATGAAGTTTCGGTATTCAGTGAAAGTTTGCTTTGACGGAGTTGTTGAGAATTAAAACATTCTAAAAATATACACAAAAAAAAAATCAATTAAATCAAATTACATCATTTGAATATATTGGATAATAATATTAATATATATTGTGTAAATTATTTATATGAAAATAATGATTGGGTAATATATATAGGTTTCACCGTATTTAACTGAAAACATATTCCTCGAATTCAATCGATTTAACATGGCGGCTTAATAAAAATAACGTATTTGGGTCACTTAATAGTTGTTTGATGCTGCATCGCCCGGTTGTATAATAATAATTAATAATAAATAATAATACCCTAGTGCAATAATTCGACTTTTCCCGATTTAAGCGTATACTGCCATTATCCACAAGTGCAAATCCTTCCCCGACTCTTCCTCCGCGGAGGATTATATCGATCCTTTGCTACAGGACGTGTTGCTCCAAAATAATAACAGGTACGGTGTGTTTTTCCTCAGCCCCTAATATTTCTGTAAATTACGTAAAATTACTATAATACGTTTCCGATGTGTAAAAAAATATTATGTGGTCATATCTGATAATCTTAGGTATGAAGATTGATAACGACTATACACAAATGCAGATGATTCATTGAACTTAAAACACTCATTATATCAAAAAGTATTAACTTTAAAAAATAAAATTTACATTGTTTCGTGTCTTTAAAAAACAACATTTTTGAAAGAAATTGTTTTTCTTTCATATTTTTTATCTGTACAATTGTTTATATTTTTTTTTACTAAATGACAATATACAGTTTTGATTTCATATTTCAAAGTAGAGTATTTTCTCAGTACTTCAATACGTAAAAATCGAATTTTGAACAATTAGTTTATGAGCGGAATAATGACCCGACATTTTGTGGGATAACCACGTACCACTTCTCTCATCTATACTTTCAATATTTACAGCTCATAAACTACTCATGAAAAATTTGATTTTTATGTATCGAAATAATCGGAAAAATATTCTCTGCTCTGGAATATGAAATTAAAACTGCAAGTTGTTATTCAAAAAACTAAAAAACCTTAAAAAATATGAAAAACTATAATTTCTTTAAAAAATGTTGTTTTGTACGATTTGAAGCCATGTAAAATTTTTTTTTGAAAAAAGTCAATATTTTTCTATATAACGAATGTTCTGCGTTAAATGAATCATCCAGTAGAACGGAGAGTAGCGTGCGTGAATCCAGCAAGTTATATTTAAATTATCACGCCTTATATTATATTGTATACTTAACTCGTTTTAACCGTTAACCGCGGTGACCATTTTTTGCAGGAGAAATGATGATGTCGCTACTGTGGTACTACAGGCCGGAGCACACGAAACAGGGACGGTTGAAGGAGGACATGCCCGACGAGCTGTTCGCGTCCAAGCACAGAGACGTCAACAGCGTGGCCTGCATCGACGACCGGTGTTACGTGTTGACGTTCAACGAGTACTGCAGGTCCGTGTCTTGCCAACGTCGCATTATATTTTACCGATAACCTAATAAATTATATATTTATCGTAAAGTTATTTGCTGAAGCTGTTTAGAAACTTATCGCTTAGAGATACCTAATGCCTAAGTAAACCTGCGATGATTTTATACTCGATAAAGACAAACCCTGCACTGCGCAACCGAACAGTATACTGTAGTAGAAACTATAAACCAGGGGTGCTATCAGTTTGGACCACGAAGATTTAAATACTGCGGGGCCGATCAGTGTTGATTTTAAATAAAATAATATTTTACTATACGGTTTAATCTAGAGCCGCCAGAATTTTGGGCATTTGAGAATTCGTCGGTATACCGCGAGCGATTCGCTAATTACCGTTGTTACCGAATAAAGCGACCGATAGCACGACAATTTTTTAAATCTATGATATTATTTATAAGTAAAAAATACTAATGCTTAGTTTTTATTTATTCCGTTATAGTGTGGTTTTTAAAGTGAGACTAAATTTGAATAATTTAGTATTCGCAAATCCTCATAATGGGGGGGGGGGCGTTCTAGATCGGTCATTAATTTTAGATTGAATACCTAATTTTCATGGAAATCGCCGAAATTACCATACTTATACCATTGATACCGGTAGTAAACAAATACCGCTAGTCCTAATTTAATCTACTGGCATAATATATTTGCACCTGGTCTGACCGTGTTTTCGACATCTACTACCTACCGCAGCTACCAAATTAATAATCAATTAAAAATTATATTTTTCCATACAATACGATTGCACTCCCGCCGATAAATACCTGGTTAGAACCTTCCGTGCTATCGACCGATCGACTGATCCGTATTCTCAAAAACGCTACCAACCGCGAAAACAAAAACCAACCCTATATAATTATTATTACGATTATTATTTCTACTATTACGATTCTAAAACTTGCGTTGCAATGAGTGAGGGGCTGCCGTGTTTGGAATATGGGTCCGACTGAATGATTTTTGTTTTTTTCTAATTCGCCGTCACCTCCACTGCAATAATGCGTATTAATTAATTAATTTATTAATACATCGCTGGTCTCCGCGAAATTTATAAATTAATTATGTGAACTGAAACGCGTTAGAAAAAAATAAAAAATTTTCATAGATAATGCAGGTCGCGACTTTTGCACCCAATGTATGCACGAACTTGTAACCAGTGTATTATTATTATAATGTTATGGTATTCGAATTCCAAAAGGACACACGCCACCAGGTGGTAACTATATTTATACGAAATATAATATATTATTTCGAACGTATCGCCGTCGCCGTCGCGATATCGATTTGATTTAATAAATATTTTTATTTCATAAGGTGGAATTACGATTGTATTATATTATTATGGGTCGTTTTCTTGCCGCAATATTGACCTAATAAAAATATTAGGTATAGGTGTACATATAATGTACGACGACGTCATACGTCAATTCTGGTAATATCGATTTTCATTAACAACAACAACAATAGTAAACAGCAGTGGTATAAAATATATGCATAATAATATTATGTTTTTTTTTCGACTTGACGTTTTATTTTTTTCTTCGCACTATACATACATTAAAATATAAGCAGTGTTAGGCAAAAAAACTCAATATTGACGGTTGATTGAAATTTTAAAAATACATATTGCAATTTATTATTATAATTTTAAATCGATAAAGACATTGCAATAAATAATTATGTTCATCGAATTTGATAAATATACTAAAATATTAAAATAATTTTTTTTTTTTTTTTATTATTATTATTTGAAAATAAACAATCTATGCTATATAGTGGAGCACAATAAGTAAATATGATGATAATTTACAGGTGAGGTATGATTAATATGAAGAGGGAGGCCATCCATTGATAGAACCCAATGTGAATTATTTTATTGGGGATTTATTTGAGTAAGTCTCTACACCATTTTCGTTTCAACCGATGTATAGGGTTTCCAGGAAAAGTTTTGCATGAGAGTGACGAGAATTTTGGGTTTGGATGTGTGGATAATTTAGAGTGGAATCTAGAGTAGTGTTTTGAGGCTAACTGGCTGACTGTTTCAATGTTTAGATCATTGTGCAGTGTATCGTTGGATATGTACCAGGGTGCAGAGGTGACGAGTCGAAGTGCTATTGATTGGAAAGCCTGTATGGTGCGGATTTGCAAGGGTTTTGCGCAACTCCAAATTTGAATGGCATAAGCCCACATGGGTCTTAAGAAAGATTTATATATAATATTTTTTGTGTGTGGGGATAATTTGGATTTAAGTATTGGTCGTAGGAGGTGTAGTTGGCTGTTTAATTTTTTTCTTTTAGATTTTAAATGAGAACCCCGGTTAGTCTCTTGTCAAGGGCAATTCCAAGATACTTGACTTCAGTCGAATTTGGGATAAGTGATCCTTGAAAATATAGTGGAGGGCATTCGGTTTTTTTGAGTGTGAAATTTACGTGAACCGACTTCTCAGGGTTTATTTTGATACGCCATTTGGTTGCCTAATTTTCAATTAAGGTGAGGTGATTTTGTAAAAAGGTGGAAGATTGCACTGTGTCATTACTTGTAGAGATTATTGCTGTGTCATCCGCATATGAGGCCATGATTGTGTTTGTTGAGTTTGGCATATCGGCAGTGTGTATGTTGAATAAGTCGGGCGAGAGATCGCTGCATTGAGGCACTCCAGCTTGAATACGATAGTAGGAGGAGAAGGAATTAGATTGCCGAATAACAAAAGTTCGGTTTTCAAGATAAGATTTAATTAGTAAAAAGTATAGAGCTAGTAAGAATTGTTTTAGTTTATAGAGCAGGCCTTTATGCCATACTCTGTCGAATTCCTGCGATACATCGAGGAAATACGCCAGGACAGTATTGATTTTTTTCAAATGATGATGAAATTAGGTCTGTTAGCCTATGTATTTGATGTATGGTTGAATGTTTAGCCCTAAAACCTAACTGAGAGTCGGGGATAATGTTGAGTGACTGAATTATCGGTCTAATTCTCTTGAGAATGAATTTTTCGAATAACTTGGCCAAAGTTGGTAACAAACTAATTGGTCTGTATGAAGTTACTAGGTTTTTCGGTTTATTGGGTTTAGGAATGAATATGTTTGTTGATAATTTCCATATCAAAGGAAAGTATGAAAATCTAAACATGGAATTGAAGATGTAAGTAATGAGAATCAGAGTTTTAGCAGGTATTTTTTTAAGAGTTGTGTCGGTTATTAAATCATAACCAGGAGCTTTGCCGACTTTTAGATTTTGGATTAGAAATTTAACTTCATTGGGGGAGGTAGGTTTGGCAGGCATTGGAACTGGGAAGGGGCTGTCTAGATATTTGTCAATTAAGTTTAAGTGCTCAGGTTCGGGTAGAATGTCAGGATGGGCGTGAAAACATTGGATAAATGCTAACCAAAAAAAAATAATTTCAATTTGACTATAGATGTTAAAATAAAAAATAGCTGATGAAATTAATCGTAAGCCAAAAGTTTAATCCTCGCATTATCCACGTGTTATATTTTTATTGTTAAGTATCACTATAAATTATAAATGAATGCTTATTTAATGAAATCTGGGAAATCTTTTAAACATGCTCACCCTATTTTTATGTTTTAGTTATGTATATATTTAAACTCTAATTTTTAGAATTTTTAAACAGGTGTACTTGAAGACCATATTTTCGAATTCTTGAAATTTTTTACCACTTAAAGAATAACATTTTATTAATCCAGAGACTTCTCAATAGAATTTTGATTTAGATACATCAAATTGTACAAGGAAATTTCCGCTAAATAATTTACAGTTAAAAATGGAAGTTCTCGTTTAAAAAATAGATGTTTGTATCGCCATAGAACACTCTTAGAACAAAATAATCAGGAGTTTGAAAATATGGTTTTTAGGTATACTTAAAAATTCTAGACATCAGAATTTGAATAAATATACCATTAAAGGGGAAAAAAAGAGTGTAGCTTGTTTAAAATATCATCCTGTATAATCTTTATAAACTTTAACTGTCGATTTTTCTGCACATCGCCGACTGAAATTCATCCACCACGTACATGATATTTTAATGATATTATATTAATATCGATACGCACATAAAACTACTTAATATGGTTTCTCTCAATTTTCGCTTGCTGTTTGCGCACAGCCAAATCGCATTCGGTAATCGTGACGTACAAACATCATATATAATGTGTGACGTGTGCGGTGGCGGTATCGGTGTGTGTCGTTGATTTGTCGTAAAAGTGATTGAAAATAAAATAAAAAATCCGCTCACGTCGTCAACAACGAATGGCTTTGTCCGTCTGCGTACACGAACCATCGCGATTCAAACTATAATTGCGGTTACGTCCGCGATAACAACAATATCATTAGATATGATGAACACCACAGACTTCAAGAAATTCATTCGAACAGTTCGAAGTTCGTTGGAAATTAATAAACTCAAGATCGAATATTTCGATTAATAATTATCATTATAACGTTTCAATATGTAAAAAAATGTAATCTTAAAACGGGGTATAATTTTGTTTGAAATTAAAATGAATTATTAAATTAAATTAAAATTTCGATTTCGAATTTAATCTCGATCAGTTGGAGAAAAAACGAAATATGAGTTTAAGTTCGAGTCCGTGTACATTAAAGTTCGGTCCTTCTTTAAATATTATTTTCGTTGTGTTTTGGGATTCGTACAGCGGTTATCGTTGTTGTTGTTGTTTTCATTATTATCATCACCAAGGATCTGCCGGCTGGCCGACCGACTCATCTGCAGCCACTGTTTAGTATTTCCTAGAACCGTACGTCGATTACGCGCTCTCTCCGCTGTTTTTGTACCCCCATCGAATGCGCATGCGCATATACGTGCCGTATGATAATATTATTAATATTATTATACAGGATGATCCATATTACTTAAATACGACTATATACACTTAGATATTTAAGTTGGTTTTTGTGTTTTTGGAAAACGGATGACGATTTTATTTGGTTTATATATTTTTCCTTTATTTGATTAATACCCAAATCCGTACAAATCGAGTACACAATAAGTGTATAAATTATGAGCAAAGCTCGAAAGTTAAATCATTAAAAAATTACTTATTAGCGCTTTAATATTATACAATCAAAAGCACAAAAATACGTGCAATTAATAGCACTTTAAATTTGGAAAATATTTTTAAAAAAGAGCATTTCAATTTTTTTTTATCATAACATCTTTACCTTTAATTTTTAACTCTGGTTTATCGCATAGAAGTTACATTAGAAGTTGTGAAGTTTAAAATTTATCCTAGTGACCTCTCAGAGATCTTGCTGGCAATGCTAACGCAAAGTCAAGTAACTTTGAGTTAAAATATAATGTTATGATATAACTTCTCAGAGGTAACTTGCTGTAAAATCTATATGATTTATGTTTTATACAACATTATTTTCCTTCAATAGTAGGTATTTAAATATTTAATATTTTATTTTGTAGGAATATTAATGTGGAATACTTCTGTGAGATTATTTCGTTGTTTAGTTTAAATAAACTAAATAGCTCTAAAAACCACGTAAATATGTGAATATTAGCAAAAAAATTCGCGCATATTTTAGAAAAACAAATTTTACTTTTGCGTTTACGCTTTGTTGCAATATAATATATCAAAAAATAAATAAAATATAACATGAAAATGCTCTTGAATCCTGCTAACTGTGTAATTTAGTAAGTATTTATAGAAAACGGTTTAACTTTGAAAATAACTTGATTTGGACAAGCCTCTCGCACATGACGGCATTCGCTTATATATAAGGTTTTAGATAAAAAGGATTACATGGGGGAGTATATATATAAATTGTCACGATGGCAGTTTATTTTCAACCTATGGGGGAGATTTGGGGATTGCCAAGAATTGGTTGAGAAAAAATGTTTTGGGTGGTCTAAACATAAAATAGTATAACGGGTATTGTACTTTAAAACTGTGATTGCAGTATTGTTCTTCGTTTGTATAACAAAGTCTGCTGCGTTTGAGCAGGTTTGATTTGTGACATCATATAAAATGAAATAATTTGCAGCGATTATATAGTCGGAAGCACCCTCAGTGATACACGGTTTAAGAAGAAGTTAGTTTAAAGATTTATTTTTTTGAGGATAGTGTTAATTTAGAATTTCGAGTGGATAATTTAAAGTATAAAATCTAATTGTTATATATATATATATATATATATATATATATATATATATATATATATATATTTATCTTAATGTTACGTTTATAAAAAAAAATGTCTGTGTACACAAATATCCAATTGCGTAATCGGGGAAGGAGGAAAAAGTATATTTTTGCCCCCCCCCCCAACCAGATATACCAACAGCAAAAATCTCTAAATCTTGTAAAACATTGGGTACCAACCTCTTCTATTCTATGTCTCCCTTGTAAAATTTCAAAAATTTCGCACCCCTCTTATAAATTAAAAAAAATAATCATCTTTTTTTTGTATACCTTACAAATAAACTATATAATATTTTGTAAGACATAAAAACTGTTGTAAAATAAAAATAAATTAATGAATACAAATTTTACTTCTCGGTGACTGCTTGCATTTCCCAGGCAATGTGTACACACTCATAGGTTGGGAAACACTGTTTTAAAATAGAGAAATAGAATGCAATACATTAACATAGCATGTATAAGATAACACTATTTTTTTCCTCAAATTATTGCATATAAATACATTTATTTCACGTTTCTCGTGTTGTATAATGATAATACATGTTGACGTATTGTCAACATTATCACATTATCTGGGTTACAAAAATAACCCAATAATATAACATATTTCATGAATCATGATTATCATCACGTTATTTTTTTCAAACAAGTTATAGCACCTTTTTTATGAACTTCTATCGTGTACTTAATATTATTTAACGATACGGGTATAATAAGTACCTACGATTTGTTCCCAAGCCATAAAATGAGTTTTAAGACTTGTGTAAAAACACAAACAATTAGGTGTATTAATGTATATTAATGTATATGATAGGTATCGATTTTGGCGAATAAATTATTTTACCCAATTACGCCACTGCCGCAGCAAATATCGAATGTGAATGTGTATAGGAAGTTGGCCATTGCCATTGCCAAAAACAAAAAAATACATTAAAATTGACTTGTATAGTTCAAAACGAATGTGTGTGGCCAATTTAAATACATCGCTCGGTACATTATATGTTATTACGACGCGCGCACCGAACGCGATAATAATGTGGTCGATTTATTAATATACATATAATATTATATATTCGTGTTTACGATCGTTTACGGGTGGGTACGCGCACTAGTGCATAATAATATTATAACCTCGCACGCGACATTGACAACTACGAAAAAAAATAATAATAATGATAATAAAATCACTATACGCATCACCGCGGCGGTGGCAGCGGGTGTGTTGGCCGCGGGGCGACTGATCGAAAAGCAAATCGCTCCACGCCTAATTCGACTAATTGTTTTTTGATTTCGGTTTTCAACACCCTTCGAAAACCCTGCACAAAACGGTCATCGACTGCAAAACTATACGTCGTATATGTATATATATATACAAGGGTAATGGACTTTACTCGTCTTTCCGAACATTTTCGTATACGACCTCAATGCATGTGTGTATATTATTATGCCACATGCTGTTATATAGTATCTAGCTCATTTTATATATTATATAGAAAATTGAAAATGTCAGTCGACATAAATTGTGTTGAGCGAGCAGCCGCCGTCAACTCAACTGAATTCGTATACAACGTAAACTACTGCATAGAACAGCTTATATATATAGAAAATGTCTGCCAAAATAAAAAAAGTCGACAAATTTGTTGTTCTCTGTGCGTTTACTTTAAAATGTTCAAATACGCAAGTATAAAAATGTACAATTCAATATCTTAGTCTTAAAAAAAAATTTCCCACATTTTACGTGAAATCTAAAAAAGTTCACCAACATCCAATCATAATCAGAACCGCTTGCAAAATAAGTACTTTCATATTTAAAATGACTACGATATTTTAATAATTTTTACTTTTAATACAAATAAAAATTAGATTTAGAAGATAACTTAATATTAAAATTATTGTTCGATAAATATAATATATCTGTGTGACTAAGTGAAGCATTTAAATTCAAAAAATTGATTACTTTTATCATAAAAAATGTTATTATTGTTGTTAGAAGGGCGTCTCCATTTGTCGGTTTCAATAGGTTACAAACCTGTAAAGTAAAGAGAGGAATGCATCTATGATGGGAGGATGCAAATTGTGCACACACTTGCATCCCGCTAATGACACCCCTGAAATAAAGCCGCGAGCATAATGATGACGTACATTATGATCGACTTGATTTCGTGTAACATAATATTATATATAGAATATGCAAAACATACATTATAATAATTTGTTTCGCACGCGAGTTATAATGGGTAGGTGAGGTGTATATATAATACACGCAAAACGACCGTCTGTCCGCTCGCAAATGTATTGCCTTGTGCAGCAAAAAGTGTATAGGTACTCGTAATAAATATGCGTAGAAAACTGCTACAATTTCCACCAGAATTCAAGTGCGAAAAGGTCGCCTTTGGGGGCTCTGCAGGGAATTCGAGGACGCCCGTTAATACGAATGTCAACTCGGAACCGATCAACTGGCACTATACACTTGTGCGTATAATGCACAGTTTTCTTTGCTTCTGATATGTATACAAGACAGTTGTTTTTTGCCCGAGACACGTGTTTTCCATAAGATTGAAGTACCTACTTATTGCAACTATACTGCTGCAGTGTTTGTGCATTTGTGTAAACAAGAATTTTTATTTTCTCCTCAAAGTCTTTTTCATCAATTTCAAACTATATGCATATGACAACATATACGTCGAACACCGCAACAGTAACCGCAATATTATTATTATAATATTTATTTTAAATGTTGATTATAATAATGTTATATTAAGGATTAAAAATGAAAATAGGAGTCAAATCCGCATAGATCGCAGTGCAAAATCGTGACTTTACACCCCGAGCGTTCGTTTGAATTATAAAAATGCTAAATAATAGAAGGGGGAATATGATTTTTTTTATTTTACAAAATCGTATATTGCATAATGCGTGTATAATTTCTGATAGTGTTGTACCATGAATCAACGTAAAAGCAATACAACTACATCATATATTATATGATGTCGTGACTGATTTTAACGATATTACATGGCGCGCGTCTTGCCTATTAACAATTTTTTTTTTTAAAGTTGTCCCCCTTCCTACACACACACACACACATATACCAAAGGCCAATTCTCTCGTATACGTAACTACGATAATTATGTTATAAAATATATTAAGTACTTAGGTCATATATGGAAATTGGAGGGGAACTCATTCCCTCATCAAATTTTTATTGAGTTATATACCTACATATATTATACTACATTGGAAAATATTTTTGTTAATGATGATATAGATCGCTTATAGGTATACATTTATACATTATAACTGGATATAACTGAAAATATAGGAAAATAAAATAACCCCCCTTCAAAAAAAAAAAAAAAAAAAAAATGGTCTCAGTTCAATCTACGATGAATCGTGATTTGTAACTAAAAATATATATTTTTAAAATCGTTTTTTTTTTTTTAAATAAACTAACTATATTGTTTTTCTGTTTCCGGCTCTTCGTAGGCACCGGAAGCACATAAAGTCGGTACAAGAGAACTTGGTGCTGTGCAAGGCAGTAGTGCCGCCTTTGCGTGAGGCCAACCCGCGGGCCAGACAACTGCCCGGCGACGGCGCGCCGACCGATCTGATATTCTTCTGCCGCCGCGTGTATGATTGCCGGCAGAAACGGTTGCTGAAGAAGCCGACGCTCTGACCAAGACGCCTCCTCAGCCACCGCCGCCGCGGTTTGTCCATACAACTACTGTCGCCGCGGTCGTCTCGCTTACATTATTTATTATTATGATTATTGTACTATTATTACGTACCGTTTCGATTGTATTCGCTCTTTTCTTAAATTATTATTATTTTATTGTCGGACGTTGCAAACGATAATATTGGCGATATCATAATATTATGATTTTGTCAAATACCCGTATGACTAATGTATGGGGACAAAAAATCAATTTAAAACAATTTTTTTTTTATCGTTTCGTGTCTTTGCGGGGCCCGAAACAAACCCCTTCGGACGGGATCGTCGGCCCCGAGACTAAAAAACGACGGATAGTTATATTTAGCCTATATATATATATATATTATATGTACATTATTGTTGGCGCGTGCACCCCCTTCTCTTCAACAACGCTACTATGATGATTGAGAGGGACATTTTTTGAAAGAAAAATAATTTCAAAATCGAAAACGTTTTCGGCCAACGAGGGGGGCGAGGCACACAAACACAACACCTGACGCGTCGTTCGCACAGTATACAATATCATGATGTTATTATATTATATTGCGTATTATTACACAACTGGTTTTACTCGTTAAACGGACAAAATTACAATGTACCTAATTATATACATTGACTACCGACATTTTTTTTGTACCAAAATTTTATTTAATTTTTCGGATTCAAATTGCGTCAAAAATCGTTTCTGATAAGAATCTATATCGCACACATACTCACTATTATAATTGTTTGTCGTCTGCTCGCGCCACACAATAATATATGCGTAAATATATGATTATTATATGTTTTGTGTATAATTATATAATGGCCACACGCTCCGCTCTACCACCTACCTCTTCTTTTATTCTCATTGAGTCTTATTATTATTATTTTTTACAAAAATTAGTTGATTTTATTTTTTATTATTATTTTTATTATTATCATTACTACTATTACTACTACTACTACTACTACTACGCATATTATGATACGATTTTTCGTACGACGTGCGCATTGTACATCATAATAATTTATGTAAAATACTATATTATATACCGATGATGATGATGATGGGCATTTCAGTTACTTGCGTGCTGCGCGTTTATACCGCGGTCCGCTAGCGTGGTAACGGAATCAATATATACCCTCCTGCCGAGCAACTCACCCTCCCACCATGCCACTATTAAACAATATCTCATCTTATTTTTTCTGCAGTCCAATTATAATATTATAAACGACGCCGCACTGATATCTGTTTCGTTTATATCAACACGATATATCTATCGTTCCAATATCAGACAATATTTAAATCACATCATACACACGAGCTCATATTAGAATACTATTATCTAATCACAATATTAATTACTGAACAGACGATAAAAATAGTATATCCCCCGAGCGCACTTTGTATACTGCCGTATTAATGTTTCCGCGTGCACCAATTATTATAATAATTAATAATTATTGTTCGCTGGTGATACGACCGATATTCTGAATACATATGGGTGCTATGCCTACCAATTCGTCGACTTCGAGCCACGCTTTCCGATCACCGTCACACACCCACCACCACTCACTCGCCGCCCATCAAACACATTCGCACCTAAGTCTATAACGTCTCGACGACAAATACATATTTTTATTATATACCAACTATTATATGTACCATTGTACCAATATTGTCAATAGCCCGGTTGGCGGTTTATATTTATACATAATATTTTGTTTTTTTTACTTGAACGCTTTTTTTCTTTTTTTTTTAGTTTAGTCGCATAATTCCAATTTTTTTTTTTGCTTTATACAAAATGTGTTGTTATAGATTACAAAAAACAAAAAAAAAATATTACATATTATTATATTATTATTAAATATAATATATTATTATTATACTATATTATTGATTCCTAATAACCAAGTATAATATGATAAATGTTAGAAAAACGGCAAACGATTAAAGAATTTGATTAAGTGATTAAAATTTAATAAAATGATATTTAAAAAAAAATTTAAAAAAATATATATATAAACACTATATATGGGTATAAAATATTTTATTTTTAGATATTTATGATGTGTAAATGGACCAATTTTTCGTGTATAAACTTTTTTTCATTGTTCACATAGTTCCGGACGGACGCATATAGCTAAAATATTATGTTTATTAGATAAAAGGTCATTTATAGTTCGCAATAAATTTATGTAGCTATGATTTTTTTTCTGTGTGTAATATTTTGTGTTATTATATCATTAATATAATATAGCAATTCGGTTATAAACACATACGCGTACATAAAATATTATACGAATATATGTACTTAGAATGTTATCAATTGACATCCCTATAAAATATTATTTGGATTAAGTCACATATATTATTAAATTGTATAATTTCGACATTCATTGAAATTATAATATAACACTGATATTATAATAAATATATTGTATCATTTGTGCATTTTTTTCCACATAATAACTGTCAATCAACACCGATTAGTGACGTAATTTGGTCATGTTTGTTTGTGGGAGAGGTGAAGGATGAAATGTTTGAATATTTTACCCATAATCCTCTAACACTATAAAAAAATTGGTTTATATCATAAGCACCTCTCTCAATACAACCTTATTGCGTTGTGTATACATTAAAATCAATAATTACATAATATTTAAATATTCACATTTACAAATAAATATTAACTATACTTTAACGTAATTGGTACCTATAGATACAGTTTCATTCAGGATCGACCCAATACAGTAGCTAAATAGGCAGCAGGCTAAAGCCGCGCATACACTAGACCCGGACTGAAAATTATTCAATCCGAATTTTTTCGGGTATAGCTGCATTGAATGTACCTGAATTTTCCTTCCGAACTAAAATAAGCTCATCAAATGATTAAATAATCATATTATGTGACCCGTGATAATAACGACAGTAAACCACGTATTGTATTTTCTACAATTATTTTTTGACAGTTGACGAATGCAATGCATGATGTGCAGCTATATACATTAATAGTGCTTACTAGTAATATTTTATTAAAATGAAAAATATGGAATATAATAGCTTTACAGATGATGAATGGGATTCATTTTTATTAGAGAGCTCGATTTTTAAATCGCGGAAAAGATATTGGGTGCATAATCTTTGGCTACAACGTGATGATAGTGGCGAATTTCTAAATGTGTCGCTGTTTAAAAAATTACCCATCTAAATTTTATGACTACTTTCGTATGGATATATCAACGTTTGAATATATTTGAAATGCCATAAAAAACGATTTGACAAAATATTCAAATTTTAGACGCTGCATTGAGCCCGAAGAAAAATCAGCTGTTATTTTCAGGTAAAGTTATTTTAATTTGAATTGATTTGTCTAATATTATATATATCAAATAAGTAAATATTAATTTTTAAATAATATACATTCAAATGTACAAAAAAAAAAATATTATAAATTACTATAACTACTATATTAGACTTAAAAACTATTAACTGTATTAACTTAGTATTTAAACTACTATTATTATTAAAAATATTGTACATTTACATAATTTTATATTAATTATTGACACTAATTTGTTACTATTATTTATAAATTATAGGTGGCAACTCTTATACACCCCCTCCTCACCAAAAAACTAACTATTCAATAGGGGTGACGTAAATAAGACCTAAGGCAATAAAAAAACCAAAGTCCGGTCCTGGTTTTATCACAGATCGCAATAAAAGACCCACTCTACGTGACTTCAATAATCTTAATTCATCAAGTTCGGGACGTGTAATATTGTTGGATAATTAATTATAAGTTGTATGCATTATACATTTTACACGGTGTTCCTGATTTGCGTCATCGCTCCAAGATAAAATTCGAACGCTCACTGCTCAGTGGTTTATTTTTGTACCACAGTACAATAATATAATGTATTATAATTTCATTATATGAGCTGTATACGCCATATACCTCCGTATATCACCCAATACACCACTGCCGATGAGTAAGGCGAATAACCCTCGTCACAATATCTAACTACGATATTCTAGTCTATATTGCGTAAATAATAAAATGTAATATTCATTATTTCAACATCCACCCCACTCATCATTTCAATCTTTATTATTATCTTTATGGCTTGCAAACACTCTATAAGTTAGAAGAATAAAACAGGATATCTGAGTTTTATGTATAAATCATTGAATGGCTATGTTTACTGTCCAGATATGTTATCAAAATTAACATTTCTAGTTTCTGCAGGTCATAAGTATATAATCAGACATACTGTCGCCTTTAATTGTAGAACCATGTAACTTGTAAATAATTTTAATACAGTCGAATCCGCTTTATTGGGACACATCGGTTGCATCTTATTTTGTTCCAATAAAGCGGTTGTCCCAATAATCCGAAATACAAAAATGAACATATACATAAATTTTTTGAAAATGTTTTATTATTGACTTTATTTAAATTTTTCATTACATTACAAAAAGAAAAACACGGTAATATAACTTAGTTATTTATAAAAATATATACATACATAATTAATATAAAGTACATATGTACACATTTGCATTATAAATATCTTCAAGAGAAAATTTTGCAAGAATCTGTGGAAGTTTTGTAAGTTTCCATTCATCGGCACCATCAGAATCTGCACTAGCTTTTTCGCCATGTGCTCTTTTAAATTTTATGTCGTGTCTTACTTTCCACCTAGATAACCAATATTCGGTGGCTTTGAATTCGTCGTTACCAAAATTTCTAGCAAGGTCTTCGGATTTAGCTTTTAATATTGGACCTGGACACTTGAACGCCCCGGCTAGTAGCCAGTGTAAACCACTGAGTCAGTGCCTCATCTACATCTGAATCTTTACCCTCTCGTTTCCTTTTCCGTGTTGTCACTTGGCTAAGAGCTTGTTCTCGCAAAACCTGTTCTTGAAGTTGAATTCGTGCGATTGTTGATTTCGGTATTCCTAAAATTTCCGAAAGACAACGAGTACTCTACAGCCTGGTGGCTGTATTTTAATTTTGTCGAGAATTTCTAATTTTTGCGCGAGCGATAAATCTTTACGTACACGAGACATCGTTAATACACGCGACAAACATGACTGATGCACCAAATAACAATTAACATACATCACATGTGGACATACGATAAGAAAAAATTTAATATAATAAACGATTACGCGAGTCGGTCGCGATTTTTGAACTACTGATCTATTAATATACTCGTTAAAAATGTCCCAATTATCCGAATCCGTGGCCCAGATAAGCGGTGAACGTTTACTCTACAAGTATACATTTGTTTTGGTAATTGAAGAATTGTCCCTATTAAACGGTTGTCCTTATTAACCGGTGTTTCTATTAAGCGGATTCGACTGTATTTATATTTTTGTTAGTAATACTGTTGTTTGTTTCGTATATCTTAGTAATTTAGTCACATCTGTATAATCTGTATTGCACCTCACACAATTAAATTAAAATCCATAAGATTCTCAGATGTAGCAGTGTTGGAAATGCGACGGCGATTTCCTATCGTTTTTTAAACGCCAAATTCTTAAGTTAAGACGATCAACTTTTCCACGGTATTATACGTGAAATATTTTTTCGTAATAAACGGCGAGAGTAGTCTTCGGATCGAAATGTTCATCTGCTTTGAAAATGGTAGCTTAAAAATTCCAAACAGCGTTCAAGATCACCTCTTCGAAGTGCCATAAGTATATAATTACATACATGCAATGGCGTGAAGCGTGATTATTGGCGAAAATCATAGCGGTGCTTAGCACACTGAATTTTAATGTTAGCACCTCGAATCCTATTAATAATAATAATTAAAAATCTTGGACACGTACCACTATAATCATAGGTCAAGATGGACTATCGGACTTATCGACTTACTAGCCACATCGAAGATGATATGGTTAGGAAGTCCTTAATAATGAAACTATTTTAAATAAATATACTTTAAAACAAATGTCCCATGTAAATTATATATCTACTAGTGTAATTATACTACCTATTAATAAATAAAAATAATTTGTTTTGCTTAAAATACTTTAATTAGGAATGTAAATTTAATGCAATAAAAAACCTTCAAAATGCATATTAAATTTATATAAACCGCATGAAAATCTATCAAGTTATATTAAGATAAAAACAATATTTTTAATTATTTATATTTATTCATCTACAAAAATGTAAGTATATAAGATGAAAATTAGTAAAATAATTCATATTGTGTATGTAAAAAGTTGTAACTAACAGGAGTTGTTTAATACAATTGCTTCAATATCGAAAAAGTAATTAAAAATAAATTTTTACCTATAAACTAGTATAAAGTGTGTGTGGTTGTTACCATATACCTGCAGGGAATTTCAGGTACTGTTGTCTTTTTTTCTGATTATTATAAAAAAATTATAAAATCAGAAATAGGAATACGAACAATAAAAAAATGCATATATAATAATAAAAAAAACAAACGATATAATTAAATGTATCTTGAGCTCTAAATACTTGTTCTTTATTATAATTATTATGATAATATTATATCGTATTTTAATATTGACCATTTATCCAAATACAAGAGATTCCCCGGACAAATAGAAGCATGACAGTTTGGACCGTAGCACAAGACCCCAGTGTGGCGGGCACGGGCGGCATGCGAAGACAACCACGGACGAGATTCCAGGGCGGCAGACTCGGTCGCCTGCGAAACCAGCAGCACAGAGTAATGACGCCCTAAGCGATACATATTTTGATTGTAAGCCCACCGAGAACCGTTCCCAGGCGGACACATACCTAACGCTAGGTCCGAAAATGGAAAGTAACGAAAGTCCGTCCGGTAGCGGTGTGGAGCGTATTCCAGGATACTTATTGCTGTGAAACTCCTTTTGTTTTTTTTGCACAATAAACGATGAGGACCAGGGGAGAAGCAATGCCAATACCAGTTCCTCCTCCGGTTTTGATAACACAATAAAAAAAGTGGATAGCTAAATTGCCTATTCATAACGCCGTGTAATTATAACGCTAATATTCAAATTTATGAAAGAAAAAAAAATTAACGGCATTACCGAAAAAGGTAAAAATCGTTGCTTGCTAACATTTATTCTAAACCTTTAATCATGGCCTTAGATTTTAATATAGTTATGACATATAAATATATATTCAACATAGTTCGTCATATAGTTTCAAAAATTCGGAAACTATTTGTTCAGACTTTGAATTAAATTTGTCAACATCTTCAATAAAATCATCTGCTTTAAAATGATCTATAGTTAAAAAGAATGTTTCTAATTTCAAAAATGGAGTTTGTAACACCACGAGATGCTCATAAAATAATTCCATAATTATTAAGTGTTTCAAAAATATAATATAGTCTTCAATATCTTGAAAGTTTCTAAAATTTGAATTTTAATAAATACGCAAGATTAGCACGCTTGATGAATTACTCTGAATATGAAGACTAAAACGCCATTGATAGATGGTCGATATCTTTTAGTCCAAACACCTTAGTTGATCATTGTAGAGTAAACTCTTCAAGCTGTCGTAATTCACTAATTTTATCATGGACATATTTAAAAGGTTATTAGACATGTCATATACATTTTGTCAACATCATACACTTCAAATTTATTTTGATTATTTTTTTTTTTTTTTGTATACAACATAAATAGTTTTGTTTTATAAATTAAATATAATACTTATCATTTTTATATCAAAATCTTCAAACAATTTGTTTTGTAATTTTTTTTTTTTTTTTATTGTATAATAAATAGTATAACATTTTTTTTTAAAATGTAAAATAAACAAGTACATACAAATAATATGTAAATAATAAATTCACACACTAATAATTATTATGTTTATAGGTATAAGAAAATATTTTCTGATTTATTCAAGGTTTAATATTTAAAACCTTAAACTATATTTTAGTGTTTACTTTCATCTAATACAATTTTCTTCTGTACATAATATATTATTTTATTTATTATCTTTATTTAATTTATATTATTATTGTTGTTGTATTAATTAAGTTTACATTACGTTTTTAAATAGCCTGCAGAATAAAACTTATTTTATACTCTGTAGAAGGCTTATGTTCCTCTCGCTTATTATAAATAAATACATTTTGTACATTTTAAATTGAATAATAACTATCTTTGAAAAGAAAATATTTTAAGTTTTATTGTTTTTTTTTTTTTTACCTATATACCTAATTTTTTCCAACAAAATATATCCTTCTCCGTCACTTCCTCCAAACTATTGGAGATAATGAGTACTGAAATAAATTCATGTATTCTTAAGCCCGTTATCGTCACTTAAAATAAAAGTTTAATCAGTAATGTGTCGTTAACGAGACTGTGCTTGCAGTTCGTGTTGTGTTTCAACTTTGAAATTTTAAATAGTTCAGTGACTATAAAGTACTATTGTGATAATTATCTATTAAAATAATCTTATCTATACGACTGTTGTAAGTATTTGTATAGTTGTGTATTTACACCAAAGCTTTTCAACCTTTTTTTACGACGACACCTTAATTTGGATTCATAAAAATTTCGACACACTTCCACACTTCAAAAATTGATGCATTTTTGAAAAAGTAATAATTATAATTCTATATGTAAATTACTATCCATTATATAAATAAACAATTTTTTTGGCGACACGCGTCGCGATAATTTGCGACACACTGCTTGGGAATCATCACTGTATTTTTTTTCTTTCTATAGCGGCTTATATATAGAAGATTGCCGGTGCAGCATAAAATTACAAAAATGACAATGCACCGAGTTTGCTGCATCCTTGCACATTGCACATAGAAAATTAGCGTATACAAACATTTAATAATAATATTCGTTGTGGATTACAAGCTTTACTCGTCAATCGACTCGGTCTAAATGAGTCGTACAAGTACCTATTACCTTATACATACTTAAGTACATTAAATAATATAAAATTAAACAACATTTTTGATTTTTACTTTTTTTATTCACAACACTCGCCAGTGTACGCAGATCATTATATATTATAATATATGGTTTCATAAAATCCAATCGGCACCTGAAACACGATAACTCTTCACACATCGTAGTGGTTTATAATTTCACTGCTAAGGCCTCCCAAGCATTAACGCACATCAAGTGGCGTAGGGGTTCGTATGGGGTGTCTTTACCCCCCCCCCTCCAAAAAAACCAGACAGCTTTTTAATTGTGTGGGATCGAAGCCTTCCCACTCACATTACTATTAAAAATATTAGCCCCTTCCCCATGACATTACTCCGTGCTACTTATTTTTTTATATGAAAGGGTATGTGTTTAAAAACACCGATGCCTCGAAACAATGCTTCAATTGGTAAAATATGATAAAGGGGATGCATTTTTTTAAAACAATAAACGACGACCTTGGTTCACTGATCGCGTAAGAATCGATAGCATCCTTTAAATAATAATAATATATTTATTTTGCAACAAGAAATACAAATTCAAAAACAAATAAAAAAATTAAACAAGTCGCTACCTCATCCAATAAGCAAATGCTTGAACGCACGAGCTGAGTTGATAATATAATAAATAATAAAATATTAAAAAGGAATAAATACAAAAAAATGTTTAACATTGTTTTAAAATAGGTACTAAAAAATACAAGTAAACAAAGTAATAAACATTTAAATACGGGACAAAAATTTGTTTAAATATTTCTTATAGTTATTTAAATTTACAAAATTATCTAAATTAATATTAAATTTACAAAGTAAAAGAACACCTCTAATTATTGGACTTTGAATACCAAAATTATTGTGAAAGCGTGGTACATTTAAGTTGCACTTATTTTTTATTCTAGTATTATACAAATGAGAAGGCTAAAATTGACTTAAATTATATTTATACATAAACAATAAAATCGCCCGCTCACTCATTTGAATAAAAGTTCTAACGTTAAGCTCAGAAGAAATTAAAATCGTAAGATACAATTTAGGTTTCCCTAATATGATTTTTATCAAAAAATGAATAGTTGTATATAAAACATTAATATGATTAAAGTATGTACAGCCTCACATACAAATACCATAGGAGAACACCGATTAAACTAGAACAAAATAGATAATTCTAAGAGTTCTGATATCAAGCATATTTTTAAGCAATTTAAATTTATATAATAACTTTTTAATAAGATTATTTATATAATGTATATGTTCAACAAATTTTAATCTAGAGTCAAAGTAAACGCCCAAATATTTAATACAAGTAACTTTTTCAATTGGTAAACACAGACAATGATTTAAATATTTACAATTAAAAAAGTATAAACAAAGAGAATGATTAAAGCTCATATGATATAAGTTATTCATTATATTAAAAACCATATATTTAGATTTAACTAAATTTAATTGTAAATTATTATTATTGCACCAATTTTTTTTTGTTTTAGATAAACAGTTATTAGTTATATTTTATAAGTTATCATAATTAAGATTTTTGAACAGTATAACTGTGTCATCGGCAAAACAGAAAATATTGGCTTTAAGATTTATATTTAAAAGTCCGTTGATGTATAAAATAAATAAAACGGGACCAAGTACTGTACCCTGAGGAACTGAAAAATAATTTGTATTAACATCACTAACAAGCCCATTTAGTCTTGTTTGTTGAGATCTATCTGAAATAAATGTTTTGATTAAATTAAAAGCCATGCCTCTAATGCCACAAATTTCTAACTTTTTAATCAATAAATCGTGGTTTACAGAGTCAAAAGTTTTTGAAATCCAAAAAAATTCCAAGTACCATGAATTTTTTATCTAAATAAGTATGAATAAAATGATAAGTTTTAGTTAAAGGATCAATAATAGATATTTTTAAGCGAAAACTAAAATGATTAAAAGAAAAAAAATTATGTTTGTTTAAAAATGACATTAATTTTGGCTTAATACATTTTTCGAGTATTTTAGAAACAGACAAAGTTAAAGCAATGGGTAGTTTCCGTAGTTTCTGTAGTTTCCACATTAGATCAGTCACCGGATTTAAATAAAAGTATAATAATAATATTTTTATATCTAGAAAGATATTTCTCTGAAACAAATGCTTTGTTAAAAATAATAGAAAGTGGAATTGAAACAAAAACAGCCGTATTTTTATAAATCAAATCAGTTAAACCTTTAGTATAAAAAGATGATATATCAGGTATTTTTTTAATTAAGTTAAACATTTCAGAAGGACTATAGTATTAGGAAAGATTGAATCATTAACATGACAATTTTTATTCATATCAATTTAGTTCAATTTTGAAAAATTATTTATATGAATATCATCAAAAATATTTTTACCAACATTAGCATAATAAGTATTTAATTCATTTAAAATTTCAGTTTTGTTAGTTAAGAAAGAAAATGTTGAATTACTTTCAATACAATAAATAGAAGTTTCTTCCTTTTTAGTTGAATAAGTGGCTTCGTTTATTAATTTCCGGATATTTCTAATGTGATTTTAAGATAAAGAAAATTAATTACTGTAATATGAATTACGAGCTTTTTTTTATTAATGAATATAATAAATTTCTGTATTTAATATAATGTTTTTTTAGTTTAAGATCGAAGGGCATTTTCTGTTTTTTTTTTATGTATAATTTATGTCCGGTATTAATTGAAACAAGAAATCCATTAGTTATCCAAGCTTCAAATTTTTTTGATTTTTTAATTATATTTTTAGACAATATTAATCTTTTAGAAGCACTGTTAATAAGTTCATTAAATTTATCAACTAAAATATCTATATCATAATCATGTAGGAAATTATGCCAGTCAAAAGATAATAATAATTTATTTAAACGCGGAAAATTAATATAAGTATGTTAGTATTATCTGTAAAATTATTATTATTGATACCAATAGACAAACTATTGTGATCAGTAATATCAGTTTTAATAATATAGAAGGACAAATTGGAGATATCATTTGTAAAAATATAATCAAAGCATGAACTTGAAGCATCAGTAACTCTCGTAAAATTATCAATATATGATATGAGGTTAGTGTATTTAGGTAGTCAGCAACAATGCTTGAAATATCTAAAATATTAATCTTCATATCACCACAGATAATAATTTTGTAATCTCTAGATATATTAGATATTAGATAAATAACAAACTAAACCAACCAGAAAAACTCTATAGTTAGGGAGGGAGATCTGTACACTCCAATTACTTTATGTGTGTGATGGTTATAATCAAAAGTTAATTCCAAAGAATTACATCCAGATATTAAGTTTAATTACATCATTAATAAATATATTGTCACTTATAAAGATTGAGATACTATCTACTTTATTTAAAGTTCCTAGAGAATGAAAATTTTTAAAACCATCAATACAAATATTCAAATCAATGCTTAGCCAAGTTTCAATTAAAATTATTATATCAAATTTATAGGAGGTAGTGTTTAATTATATTAAAAAGTTTATCAATATGTAGAGCAATGCTACGGATATTACAATAATAAATAGAAAACACATTATTGCCAAAAATAATATCAAATAAATTATTAATAATACTAACAGAGATCTTATTCATATTGGAGAGTTCATTTTCAATATTATTTAAAGAAAATTACATAGGAAAAGTGGAAATAAACTATTACAAATAATAAAATTATTATATAAAATTAAAAATGAACAGAACAAATATAAAATAGAATTATCATTAAAGTTGCATAACAATTTTTTTTTATGTCCAGTTGCTTAAGTTGGTTGATGGAGGTGATTTTGATAAATCTACTTCCCTCGTCACGTTTTATGAAAGTATACCAGTATAATTTGCCCATGACAAACGATAATTACAAACTAGTTTAGC
This sequence comes from Pentalonia nigronervosa, assembly GCA_014851325.1. Lineage (NCBI taxonomy): Eukaryota > Metazoa > Arthropoda > Insecta > Hemiptera > Aphididae > Pentalonia > Pentalonia nigronervosa. The sequence goes on along the minus strand of JACXSJ010000931.1, from coordinate 5,619 downwards.
CAACCAGAATAAATGTTTACTGTCTTTTGTTAATTGATCATTGATATATACATTATTCTTCGGAAACAATGCATGCATTTCATTAGCAAAAAGCTCATTATGACTTTTAGCTCTTAGTTTTATAGATTTAATTAATTCCAATTTTATATAAGTATTATCGAATTGCACGATAATACCAGGGCAGATTACCTTATTTTTATTGTATGGCAATCTATAAGCCTTAATCACATTTTTATTTTCAAGCCCGACATTTAACTTACTAGATATAATTTTTGTTACTTTAATAGTGTTTTCATTATCTGTCAATGGAATACGCAATATTTCAATATTATTCACTAGGTTTTCTTATTCTAAAAAATTAATAAGAGAATGAAGTTTATCAATTTCTAATTCTAAATTTAGGCATTCTAATTTCGTGTTAGTTATTTTATTTCCGTATTCACTAATGATCTTAAAAAATTTATTAAGACTAATGTCAAAGTTGTCCACTTTATCCGAACAATACTTGATCGATTTTTCCAGCTCAGAATTTAAAATAGTGAGCAAATTGATTTTATTCATCATTTCGTTCATGTAGATTTTATACTATTTATGCTGCTTACAATAATAATTTCTAAGTCTGAGTTTGACGAGATATTAGTCATACTATTTTTTTTTCATAGTAAGATTTTTAGTTTTACAGCCAGAAAAATCCAAGTTTTGTTTTCTTGTTTAAGTTTATTAAAGTTAGATATCGAACCTAACTTTGCACATAATGGATGAAACAAATTTGCACGTTCACAACAACAAACTCTTTTCGTAGGAGATAAGGTATTATAACACACGTGTTACATGAGGTATCCGACATAATAAAGATAAGAGAACACTTTTATAAACACTACAATTGACGTATATAACGTATAAACGAATATTATCAACTGAGATAAATACCTCGTCCATCGCATTAGCGAAAAGAACACTGTAACCAGGGCCGTCCTTAAAAAAGGAAGGGCAAAGCCCAATCACCCGACCTCATGTTCCAAAAAAAAATTAGAAATTTGGTTTCAAACATTATATCATTATTTTAAAGCATTTAAAAACGCAGATGACGAATGGCTGAAAAGGGACTTACCAAAGAGAGAGAGATAATTTTCGAAAGCGCTTAAATTATTTAATTATAATTGTAAGTAATTTAGACGGAAAACAATAAACAAGATGAATAGGGGGAAACATGCTTACACACTTTTAGATTCTGAGCGGAACGATGAATGTATTGATTCTACAATGTTGTATGTTTTTTTTTGTATCTATTAACACGTTTTAGTGCAGTAAAAGTGCTCCGATTTATTTCATCAGTATCTTTTCTGATAGGAAAATGAATCTAGTTGGTACTTTGTGGGGTTAAAAATAAAAAATTCGTAATAGTTTTTACGCGACGAGAAAAACAAAAAAAAAAAATAAAGAAAAAACGAGAATTTTTGCAAAGAATTGAAAATTTAAAACAAGGTTCTTCGAAAGTATTTTATAGTGTAACCAAAAAATCAAAAAAAAATATATTAAAAAAATAATTTTTTATAGACATTATAACTTCAAATTTGGACAAAATTAGATATTTAAATAAAGAATAACAATATTATTTATTTTGTTGTAATTAAAAAATATTTTTTGAGGGTTCTTGAAACTTTTAAAGTATATTATTATAATTTATACATTTAATTATTTTTTTCAAATGCAATATTTTCTACAATATACATTGTATTGTATTATGAATGACAATTTTATTTTATTTTATTTTGTAAAAATAACAATCATTATAGGTACTTGAGTTATATCATTTTACTCAACAAATTTTACATTGTAATTTTTGCTTTATTATTATTAATATTTGTATGACCTATAATTACTCTTAGCATAGCAATTTATAAATAATAATACATACAAGAAAAAAAATTAAAATTAAACCTAATTTTCACATTTTTTCAAATCCCAATAAGGGGGACTACTCTTTGATGACGTCAATAATAAGTAAGTATACTGTTTGATAATTATTTACACAAATGTTTGCAAGAAAAATATAAATTAAAATCCGTTGCCTAGTTATTACTTACAATATGCAATTAGTTATAGTTTTGAATTTTTGAGAGCACTTACTACTATCGATAAAAACGACTTCTCATACTAAACGTGGTTTATTGGTCACGTTTTTTGTATCGTATCAGTTATATAAAATGCTTAATGACATTAACTTTATTGTTATCATTTTGTTTATCTTAATTCACGTGGTATCTAATCTTACATTTCTACAAATTACGAAGTATAAGTAAGCATAATAAATTGAATAGGCATGTTAGCAATATACCAGTTTTGAAGTGAATCGCGCAACACCCTCTGCCCAGCCATGTATTCTACGTCGGCATTTCGCCATTTCTCATTGGTCCGATTTGAAATCATGAAAACGAATAACTTTAATAATAAAATTATTATTATATTGTTATTATATTATTAAATGTATAAATATTAATATATTTATTATTATATTTAGATAAATTAGGAATAATATTGGAATGTATATTATTTATAACTTTGAAAACTAAAAATAAAGATCCACTTTGATATGAACTTAGACGTTTTTAATTAGAAATTGAACTTCATCAGTTCGCATAGGCATCCGTCGCGCGCACACTGTTTGCGCTCTGTTCTGTGTTTACTTACTCCGTATATTGGTTATGTATCAATTATACTTAATTATACTTAAAACTTCAATTAAATAGCATAGATGTTTTAATGTAAAAAAAAAAAAAAGCTGTTTAGTTTTCAAATTATCGTTACAATTGTTATAAATAACAAATTAAATAGCTCGTCGTTATTACCCGCGTATTCGCTATATCTATACAACTCACGTGCAGTCTTTGCACGCCGCTGCGGCGGCAGCGACCTCGTCGTAATCGCATTATAATTATGCCGCAATCTTCATCCAAACACAACACAAATTTAGACATCGCTAAATGTAACGATATAACCAAACTACAGCCTGCTCGCCTAAGCAAAGTTTCAACTTCTGTCAACACAAACCACTCAGTCGTTAATCAAGACGTTACCATGGAAAGTTTCTCGTCTGGGAATTGGTCCCTGGCACAGTAAAAAAAAAATCAAGGTGAAAGAAACCTTTCCTCCTCTTCATCCGAACCAAATTCGCCAAAAACACAACCCATCAACAACAAAAAATTATTTTTTTCGTGTAATCGTTATGATGTGCTCTCACAAGACGAACCAGAGCCCTCCACTCAAACAATACCTACCCCATTTTCTTCGAACGAGTCAAATCCTGTGGGAAACATCAATGTCGGAATTAAATCAACACTCCCCCCACCAATTTTTGTAAAAGGTGTTTGCAACTTTCCCGATCTCTGCACGAAACTTATTGAACTAATCGGAGTTGATAATTTCTCCTGCAAATCCTCATCTGACCGCCTAAAAATTATGACTACTAACCCAGCCGCCTATAGAACGCTGATTCATTTCCTCAAGGAACAAAAAGCCGAATACCACACGTACCAACTAAAAGAAGATAAACCAACGCGGGTGGTCATTCGTAATCTACATCCGACCACGCCCACAGAACTAATGAAATCTGAGCTCGAGTCGCGCTTATTTGAGGTCCGCCAAGTAACAAATGTACTACATAAAATCAATAAGTACCGTTATTCTTCGTGGACCTTGAACCTACAATACAGTCCAATGACATTTATAATCTGACATCTCTTATCCACACTAAAATAAAAGTGGAAGAACCATACAAATCAAAATCTAAGCCAGTGTACCAACTGCCAGGATTATGGTCATACTAAATCGTACTGCGGCTACCCTGCTCGCTGTGTCCGCTGCGGTGCCCTCCACTCTTCATCGGCCTGTCCAAATCCACGAGATGCTGCTCCAAAATGTGCCCTCTGCTCCGGTGATCACCCCTCAAGTTATAAAGGCTGCTCAGTTTTCAAAGATCTACAACAACGCAACAAACCAAAAAGGAGCAATTTCCTATCGGATAATATTTGTCATAAGAATAATGTACAGGTTAGTCATCCAGTGGTAACCCCCTTAACACATCCACCAGAGTCGTCCCAAACCTACGCTCAAGTTACTGCGGGTTTTTACCCTAATCACACAATCCCTCCTCCTCCTGTATCAGATATAAACAAAATCCTTGATGAGTTCAAATTACTACTAAATCCACTAATTACCCTACTCACCCAACTTGTCTCAAAATGTCTAGATAAAAATTAATGTTTTCATACACAAGCAACTCTCTTCTTATCCTTCTGTTCAACTCAAACGGTCTTAAAAATCACTCAAACGAACTCCAGTTAGTACTCCAGGAGAAGCGTATCGATATTGCCTTAATATCTGAAACACATTTTACAAAATACTCCCACATCCCTATACCTGGTTATCAACTCCTAAAAGCAAATCATCCTGATAACTCTGCTCATGACGGTGCTGCAATTTATATTAATCCTTGTCATTTCAATCTCTTCCAAATTTTTGTCACCCTCATTTACAGTCTTGTGCTATCTTACTCCACCTCAACAACATACCAACAACTTTAGCAGCAATATATTCCCCTCCGAGACATAATATCAATATTCAAAATTATATAGATTACTTTAGCACTATTAGTCAAAACTTCATCATAAGTGGTGACTACAATGCCAAACACCAGTATTGGGGATGTCGTACAAACAACCCAAGAGGTATTGTTCTCTACAATTATATAAATCTCAAGGGCTACAAAATCCTCGCTCCCCCTAGACCAACATATTGGCCCACCTCCTTACGTAAAAAACCCGACATACTAGACATATTTGTTTCCAACACACCTCACAACCTATTCTGTGCGGCTACCAATCTCTTGGAACCCTGTTCAGATCACTCTGCAGTACTCCTGACTCTCAGCGCCTGTCCACTAATCCGGTCTTCTCTTCCAAAACTCTTTCTCCATTCAACTTATAGACTTAAATTCCATGACTTGGTGGATCAAAACATTAAACTAAAAGTTAGTCTCAAAACCCCCCAAGAAATTGATCTAGCCATAAACAACCTAACTAATATAATCCAACAGGCAGCATGGGCATCTGGTCCTACTAAAATACAGTATCCAAATTCTGCTCCTCCAGTTCCCGAATATATTCGTATCCTCATAACAAACAAACGCAGAGCAAGGGCCACATACCAACGTTCACGCCTTCCATCCCACAAAAGCATCTATAACAACCTATCTAACTCGCTGAAAAAAATACTTGCTAAACATAAAAACCAATCCTTTGTAAACTATCTCTCCAACTTATCACCCAACAATGGTAGTCTATGGACAGCTTCAAAAAAATTACTAAAATACAAACCTCCGCTCGTTCCCATAATTAATCCCCATGGTGGATTTGCATTAACCGATGTTGAAAAAGCTGAACTGTTTAAAGAACACCTAACTGAAACCTTCACGTCTCACCCGGATATACAAATACCTTTACACACAGACATAGTAAAACGTTTTCTCGACATCCCCCTTTCTACCTCTCCCGCAGTTAAGCATTTCTCTCCTAGCGACGTTAAATTTACAATTCAAAAGCAAAGTCTCAAAAAATCTCC
>JACXSJ010000930.1:107141-142410 GCA_014851325.1 Pentalonia nigronervosa | reverse complement strand
AATTATTACAGTTATAGGTACAAAAAAAGAGAAAAAAAACAGAATGGGAAATTTTCAACACCAGTATAAATAATAATAATAACTAAATTTCCATTCAAGACTGAATTCAGACTATACAATAAGACTATAAAATACCCATAAGTATATAGTGAAAAGCTATAGAATACTTACATTCAAGTTAATATTATCTTTTAAATACGTCTATCTTGCCACATGCATTCGGAAGTTAATTAAAACATTAATAACAATAATTCATACAATTACTATTTTGAAATTATTATTTATTAAAAAATTATTGGCCCGACCAAATTCAACATATGGTTATTTAAAACAAAATATATTATACAAATATAATAAAATACTTAGAATGCATGAACCTGATGAACATTTTTAGAAAAAGGTTGTAAGTAGTTTTGTAAGTGGGTACAGTAAAAAATAGGTACAATAAGATAATAAAAAAATTATATACATTTATAAGAGAAGTTGAAGATAAATGATACCCTTCGTTTAACTCAATCTTCATAATGATCGACGACTACTACATTTACCCACTCATTTTTAATAAAACAAATGCATGTTTATTTATGTTGGTCTTAACTCTTAATTGTACTTAAATCTTAATTAATGAGTAACATTTTAAGCCGTTTAGTGGTAGGTCTACATTTAATTGCACTTAAATAACGGTTTTAAATTACTGGTTCAAGTTTTTTGGTTAAAAAGCGACTTAGATTCCTCATTTTCGAATATTTTTCAAAAAAATCGGAAAAGAGAAAATATAATTAACCATAGATATGTAATTGACATTGTCACCAAATGTGTAGATTAACATTTTATAGACATAATAGACATTTCAAAATATTATAGCTATTTTTGTGCTACTTTCATACATTTGAAATATCCGACTTTTTTAGTTTTTATTCAAAAGATGAGAGCTTCTGCATTAAACAGTTATTAATAGGTATTGTAAATAATATTACACCCAAATAACTGTAAAGTTAATATTATATATTATTTATTGGTGTTGATAAATACAAAATTTATTAAATTATCATTTGTTTTATAATATAGCTATTAAATTCATATTATAATGGATGATTATTGATCAAACCATATATCACAGGTTGTAATAATATTGACTCAAGATAAATACGTGCAGTACAATTATTAATTACTATACAAATAAATGATATAGATTATTTATTTTCTAAACATTAAATAAAATAATGTAGAAACAATATATTTTGACTTATCTTTTAAATGTTTTAACACGTAGACTTAAATCATAATTTCAACGATCAAGACAACTGTAGTATCCATATAGCAACCACCAGTAATACCCACTCGTATGCCCAGGATTTCTTATGCTATAACAAGTTTTCCGTAGCTATATGGTATATAGAGTAGCCACTTTGTTTATGAGTAAAAAATATGGTTAAATGATTTAGAATAATTTGATATTGATCCTACAATCTCTCTGAAACAAGTGTTGGCATAATGCCATTGAACGAAGCGATAGCAATATAAAAACGAACTGTTATCAAAAGTAGTACGTAAGGTCATGATGCATGTCACTGTTTGATAAAACAACCATAAAATCTACTGAAAACATTACACTCAACTTGACTTTTTTTTAAAAGAACTATAATAATTGTATGCACCTATACAATATTTTGTACACCGGACGCAATTTAATCGTCCGTTAGGATTTTCAAAGATTCGAAACTATGAAAGTTACAAACTAAAGGATTGCATGGGTTGGACAGTGTTTTGTAATATTTGTCGCACGACAGTTTTATTTCTTTAGCTACGGTGGTTATCATTTTGTTGGAATAAGAATATCGCTAGAATAAGCTCAGAGCAACGCTTAAGTCAATACAATATATTTAGTTAAACGTCTATTCATCAATTATTTTTATGAGTACACGATAAAAATTATAATAAACCGATCTCTGCTTCGAAATTGTTTTGCAAATGCGATGATTTATCATTTATTTCAAATGCATAATAATAATACCTGACAATATCGTGGTGAGTGATGAGTGAAATGAATGACTAACAACCGGTATCTGTACCCTGCCCGCGTGTTTATATGATTGTAATTTATAACGAAATCGAATTCAGAAGTGATTTCGTATTATATTTCATTTCACTGTTATAAGTCAGATTTGTTGAATCAAAACAAATTATTATATCTAAAAAGAGTTTTACGTATTATTTGTCTAGAAGTTCATTAATTAATATTTAAAATATATCCCTTGTTATAATTTATTAATTTTGTTTTGAATTAAGATAATATTTAATAAGGTCTTAAATTCAGGTTAAAGAAAAGTTCAAGAATGTTTTCTTATACATAATATAAATCATGTATATAACGTATTTTGATACTTTTTAAAAACAAAATTAGAATAACTACATAATGTATTATAAAAACACATAAATATTTAAAATATTTTTTTATATAATAGCAATTAGGGTCGTATTGTCTATCAAAGCCAACTAAAAAAAGTAGAAACGAATAAATCGAATAGGGAACGTATTATTAATCATAAATAATTGTATTATGGCAATAGTAATCGTATTTGCCGCTTTTAGCAAGTAATGGAATATTAATACACACAGTCAAGTCTGGATGTTAAGCGTGTTATAATAAATGGTTCGAGAACAACAAATAAATAGTAAAACCTTTCGTCTACAATCACATGCTGTTATATACATTAATAATAATTAAATCGTAAACGCCATTAATAGGCGATTTTCGCTGCGAGTCTAAAATCATTATGTGATAAATAGAATATTATTACCTATATAATAATATAGTTCCCCCGATAAACTAGTCATAAGAACAAACTGTGTATTGAAAACTCAAAATAAAGTAAGAATTGTAGTATAAATAAATTAACAATATTAATAGTTTAGAATTTAGATGATAAATTTAAGTAAATAGTTTTCATAGTTGAAAACTTAATTTACATGGGTAGCTATGATTTTCAATTTATATTATAGATATTAAGCCTATCCTATCGATTGATAGGAGTCCGCCAGAAAATATTAATAGGTAGGTACCAATTTATATAACAGCACTATTCCATTGTTAAGTTTGAATTCGCAAGCACATCCATTGTAATAATATTACGAAAATTTGAATAATCATGTCATCGTGATTGCTATTGTATATATTCTATGACTGTCATATTATACAATCATACACGAGCATATATAAAATATTTTAGACATTTTTTATTAGACATAATAAGTGTTAAGTCTGAATCATATTTTGTAATTAGTAGTTTATAAATATAATATATATAAATATATATAATAAAATATATATAAATATAATATCTATATAAATAAATACAATATAAAAAAATGATTGTGTGTGTTTTTTTAAATCACTAATCTCGGAAAACACAAAAACCATATTTGCATATTGGGTTCGGTTTGTGCTCCCAATGGTTTTTGTGTGTTAGTTAAATACTGTAAAAAAAAAAATAAATAAATAAAAAGCATAAAATGCTTTACGGGCAACAACATTCTCCGAATTAGCTAGTATATTATATAGGCTGATCCATTTGAGTGTCTACACTAGGGTTGCCATACATCCCAGTACACCGGGACATGTCACCAGTTCATGACTTCGGTCCCGGTAGTCCCATTAGACCCTCCAAAAGTCCCGGTTACAAAAATTATATTAAATTATATTTTTTTAAAAATTATATTTGTATTATTATATAAACTAATCGCGTAAAGTGCAGATAATACAAATACTAACTTTGGTGGGAGAGACAGACATAGAACAAACAATGTTTACTTTAAACTTCAATCCATATTATCTAAAGATATCGAAGGCATTGTCCAGCTCATATTTTACATAATATAGCATTTACATCCGCTAACGTACTTTCTGTTGACATGGAGTCTATAGTACTTAAAATTTATAAATGTTTTTCCGTATTTACTGTAAGAAATAGACGTCTTAAATCATTTTGTGAGGAGGCTGATATACATTATGCTAATTTACAGACTCATTCGAGAACTCGATGGCTGTTTTTGTTGCCAGCAATTAAACGTATTCTACAGTTATGGGAACCACTAAAAAATTTCTTTCTCGAAGAAACAAGAGACCAGAGCTATTGAAACAGGCGAAAATGTTAGAAAAATATAATATTTCAAAATAAATAAATAAATAAATAATATTTCATTAATTAAATGTATTGTCTAATTTAATTTCTTTCATAATTCAATGCTATTATTATTTTATTATATATATACATTACACTGTGTTCTAAATTTTATAATCCAAAAAAAAAAAAAAATCAAAAAGAAAAAGGTTGTTAAAATTATTTTTAAATGTCCTGGTCGGTACTTGAACTTTTATGGTAACCCTAGTCTACACTCAAAATTTTGAAAAAATTCAACTTTTTTGAAAATATTTTTTTTACATAATTTGATGCCATTTTAAAACAACATTTCTGAAGAAAAAATGTTACATTTTATTCTATTTTTTTTTAAATGTCTTTAGCTGTTTGTAATTTTATGTTCGATTGAATTAATTTTAGTCTGAATTTCTGTTCAGAGTTTCAGCTTGGATAAGGCTACGCCGCATAAAATCGTGTCGTTAAAAAATTATATTATGCTCGATCGCGTATACTGTTATGCTCAATCGGGTGGTTTTGCCACCGGTTATTTATCCGGTTTTATACGGTTTATGTGGTAGGTATCATAATGTAGTGTTGTACATTGCGACTTTCTGTTAAACGAATTGGATCCTTCATTATATCACTTTAGTATAGGATGACCATTTTTATATAAAAAAAAAACCGGTACAAACAGTTTTAGGTTAACTCTTGGAAAATAATTTTCTCAATTTTTTTAGTAATTTTTATATTTTACAATAAATGTTTAAATGATTTTTTATTAACTCAATAGTTTAACGACTTTCGAGCTTAATTGAAAATACTGCCATGCACATCGTTATAACCTTGGTTTCAAATTTAAATATAAAACAGTTTTATATAATATTATTTTTTGTATTTGTTTCATAAACTGATTTTTTCTTTTACACGCATAATATAATAATATGAAGATAACGCCGATAACGGGATTAAAACGGGACAAAAAGCGTCCTATTTGAACTGTTTGAAGTTTATCGGGACAACAGGTCACGAAAATAAAAAAGGGACAATCCCATTTTAAACGGGACGTATGGTCACCTTACCTTAGTATAGCATAATGCGCAAAATATATCGCCTTTAAGCCCCTTAACCCGACGAAACGCGCCTGCCATTGGTTTCTTAGCTGTGGACTGCTCGACTCGTAAAGGTAGGATGCACATCGGTCGTCGCCTATATTATTATTATTATTATTATTATTATTATTCACAGGTTTCTTGTAACTTGTAGCATTGATTATATTATGTTATTAAAAATGTATAGTCAATGCTTGTAGGTATAGCGACAGTTTTGTATTCGCTTATCCTACGACGAATTTTAGGGATTTGTTGTGATGCTTATACTTGCCCGCGTATAACAATATAATTATTACTAAACACCTAAATCAATTATCATTTATTAAATATTGAACCCGGGTCTCCGTACGAGTGCTTTCAGTAAATTCCAGATGAGAGCTATTATTAAATAATAGCTCTCAAAGAAAAAATAATAAGCTAATAGCTTTCAAACAACAAATTTTGTTGTTTGAATTTTAACTTTCAAGGCAAATAAGACATATCTTGAAAAAAACTTACAACTTATAGAATAGATCCAATCATGTATTAAAAAAATTAATTATATCTTATTAATCGACATATTACATACATAATACAGCATATTATTTAGGGTGTATGACCTAATCAGTAATATAATAATAAGTACCTATTATAAATGGTGGTATTGGGTGTAAATGGTAATATATTGATTTATAATTACGTTCTGTAACTCAACGTGTATGATTTCAAGAATGTTTTTGATATATTAATAAAAATAATAAAATATAAAAACTAGTATAGTATCACTTGACATTTCTCAATAAATATTTACTCAGTTAATTACATAAACGAGAAAAAAAATAAGTTTTAAGAAAAATTCAAGTAGGTCATGAAAAATATGTCATAACAGCATAATATAGTGTTCTCATTCAACACAATTAATTTGAGATGTCATTCTTTTAATTACGTTCAACAATTCGTGCGTATATGACCATTGACCATATGTCAGAAGTACCTGGAAATGTTCAGTACCATTGCAAAAATAATACAGTTAATAATTCATAGTTAATAACTACACTATATAAGTATCTCTTGTATGGTTTATAATAATAAACGGATCCAACAGAGTGTGGGAACTCAAATAGATTAATATAAACTAATTTATTTGAACATTTTAAACTTTAAAGATAAGTTACCAAATATTAAAAACAGTAATTTGTTTATTCGTTTAAACCAACCATAGTACCTACCATACTGTTACATTATGAATGTTTTTTTTCAAAGAATATATTGTTTTCAATCGGTATGATTTACAATGCAATAAGTAAAATGTATGACAGTTTACTAGATTTGTTAAACTTAATAAAATGGAGTGTCCAGTGACACCACTTCAAATTTTTATTTTTTTAAGAAGTCTCGTGGCAGTGACGTTTTAAACGGCGTGAGGGGTTGATTGGGTTGGATAAAGATTAGAGGTTGGAGATCAACGGATTTGAATGGTTAGTTATAGCTGCGTGGACATTTTCGAAGTAATGAGGAGCTACTTCAGGAAATGCTTAGATTTTAAGGACGTTATGAAGAGATTGATTTATATGTTAATGCGTAAGTAAGTTTCTCAATTGGAAGAATTAAAGTATATTTATGTTTGATATTTTGGCTGTATCCCAAAGTTAGATACCATACGTCATGGCCGATCTTATAATTAGTTTGTATATCAGGATTTTAGTACTTAGCAAATGTTTAGAGCGTAGGGAGGAGAGATTTCTCAGAGCATGGAGACGTAAGTTTGGTGATTTACATTTTATTTTTATGTGATATGACTAATTAGGTTTTTTTTATCAAGGTGGGTATTTGGGTATTTAGCATTGTTTTGTTGTGGGATTACATTGTTGTTGATAGACGTGGGATGACTGTTAATAGAGAATGATGTGGAAGTTGTGTGTCTAGATTTGGTTTCATTTACTTTTATTCTCCTAAGACAGTTATGAATATTAAAACAATATTTTTAGAAAACATCTATTATTATTATATTTTTTTTCAAATAGTTTTTAAACTTTCAATAGGAAAAATTTCCTATAAAAACAATATCCGTTTCTTCCGCCTATATTCATATGTATCATACTCGTTACCACTGTATACTTTAATAATTTAATTTAATATTAGAGTCCCCAAGAGAATTTACATAATTGTTAGATGAAAAAACTTTTATTTCTTAAAAAATTCAATTTTTTTAAATAATATTTTATTTTCTATATAAATGTTATAAACTCTTGACGAGATTTATGTATTTACTAGATAATGTAATATTTAAAAGGGAAGTTGAAATTTTGTCTCCGGCAGATTTTTATATTGAAAATATAAATGACTGTTTTGTATATTTATATATATTATATATTTGTACCTTCATATATTATCGATTTAAAAATAAAATAAAATATAAATTACGGTAAAAACTTTAAAATATGTATTAATTTAATTTGTCTTTAAAAAACAGCTGAAACCTATATATATATATATATATAGTTAATAGTTATATATTCATGTAATTTTAACATTTTTTGTTCGTTGTTCACTATTGTATTATTTACTACTACTTTTAAACGCGTTTAGTTCATGTACATTTTACATCTATGTTTATACACTTATAATTTTAATTAATTTTACCAGTAAATATAATATTACATTGGTACCTATGTATACTTATAAAATATAAAATAATATAGGCATAACTAGGTAAAAATTTTATATATTTTTTCTTAATTTTAAATTTAAAATAAATTTGAATGAAAATAGATAAGTATTTAAACATTGAATAGCAATTTTAATTATTTCTGTTGTAATTTAAAAATAGCATTCATAGGTACTTGAAACTTATAAAGTATAATATTATATTTAATACACATAATGACATTTCCCTATGCAATGTTTCCGGAAATAATTTACTTTAATAGCAATAATATCGTAAAATATATTTAGTAATATATGGTGATGGATCGTCTTTGTACAGAATGGTTTTTCGTATACAATGTTTTTATATCATTGAATTCAAATTTAACACATCTATTAGTAACCCACACGACACTTAAATGATGTGCAGCAGAGCGGTACCCACTTACCTAACTTTTATCTAATTGTTTTCCATTTTCAATTCAATTGTTGTTTCCAAAGATACACTAAGTAAAAATCTTAAATACGCCTAATTAAAATATGCATCATTATACTTTATTATTGTCCATATTATGATTATAATAATATGTTACCTATTTTTTTTTTTTACTAAGATTGATCATATATTTTACAAAGGTACTAAGTATCTATCTTATCCGTGTTTATTCGGGCACGTACACTGAAAAATAGACATTTGTCTACTCGTAAATCGTATATATACCAAAGTATTATATATATTATGTAAGACATACACAGCCAATAATATGGTGCATGAAACTTTCTGTATCTCATCTTTGCAGTTACGCAGTGTAAAAGGTTTATTGTTAGAAACGATTGTATTGTTAATATTATTGAAAAGGCGTTTTATTGCCTTTTTAATGCTTTATTTGTCAAAATGTATTTATTTCAAATAAAAATGCAAATTCACAATTGTATTTCTTTTAAATGTTTGCTTTGTACCCACATAAATACAAAATACACATAATACCAACATTTCACCCAAATAAGACGGAACCGGTGAATCTAAACCAAGTGAATTTGTGGTAATTTAAAAAATCAGTTGATAATGGTTATACATATTTGAGTATCATTTAGCGTTACCCAGAGAACACCACGGGGAGGCGATACTCTTTGTTCTCCAAACGTTTGTTATTTTTTTTTTTACAAACGTTATTTGTTTTTGAATTTAAATTTTATTTAAATAATTTCGGTTATATTTATTTTTTTCACATTCGTTTTCACACTGCATATTTTACAGTGATCGGTAAGAATAAATAAAAAAAAAAAAAAATACCAAATAAAATTACCCCGTTGAGAATTCATTCAATAGAAAAAATGGCTAAGGACACGTATAAATGGCCAGAGAAAAATAGTCCATTAAAAATTAATTCAATAAAAAATAGCTAGAGAAAATTAATCCAATTGAAAACGTAGCTAAAGAAATAATTAATTGAAAACTACTCAAGTATAGTGGCGCTGGCAGAGGATTATGGAGTCATGACTCATCTAAACTGTTCCAAAATTATTTTTACTGACGTTTAATGATAATAATGTTGACTATTTAAATAATATATTGGCTTTTAGCAATATTTTTATCACTTTTTCACTATAAACATTTATAGTTTTTAAGAAATGATATTGTTTAATATAGTTACGAAATATGTTGTAATATGAAAACGTTAACTTCATAAACTGCACATATTTTAAATAATGAAGAAAAATTAAAATTAAAAGTTGTAAATTACGCTGAGTATAAAAGTAAATATATTCAACAAAAATAATCAAAAATTATTTAATAATATTGAATATTATACAAAAATATATATATTTTTTTACTGTTGTCGATAAACTTTTAAAGGCGTTTTTTTTTTTAAATTACGTACTTTTTTCATTATATTCAATATAATTACATAAATGGTTTGCTTTAATTTGTATATTAACTATTTGTATTAATTAAAGGATAGGTGTTATGTTATAATCTGTTTGTATGATTTATGCTTTGTAATAACTATTAAGCCATTTTTTTTTATATTGAATCAATTTTCAATAATTTTCATGAAAAGTTATAAATATTGGCTCTTACAAATGTTCATGCCATCGTTTTATACTTTTGTATTTTATTCTTTTATTTAATGTTTTTCGTTTTCTACATTTATTAATTTTAATTTTTGATTGAGTATAAGTTATTATAATACTATTTAAGCAACTTGGTAAACAATTAGTATAAAATGAATAAAAATTTTATAAAATAGAGTATATACTAAAAAATATTTATTAGAATAAAATTTTAACACTTTATACACATTTGTTATAGTAACCTACAAGTAGTAACTAATGTTAAAATACCCGTTAAATTGCATGCCTGTAGAATGAGAGTAAAAACACTATTTTCTGAAATATAATATAGTTTTTCTTATCAAAATATATTCACAATACTTAGCAACCATTCTAACATTTGATATTGAAACATATTTTCGAATAATAAGCCAAAAAATGACAAGTTTAGTACATTAATTTACAAAATATGTTTTTAATTTAACTAATTATTTTTTTAGTCTTAGTCATAAAGACTATATAATGTCTATACTTATAAATGTTTTGTAATCACTAATAAAACTTCATTAACTGGTTATAATGATTGAATTATTTTATTTCATTTATTTGTGTATTAAAAGTATAACGTAGATTGTATGCTTTTATCGAGAATTTAAATAATAAATTAATAATATATACTATTAATTATGATCATTTAAAATACGCGTAGAATTTTGTATAGTGAATAGTTTTAATACAATGTAAAATTAGTCCAATTTAAAACCTTCATACCGTTCTGTATTTTATTTATAAAATCAATAAATTATGATTGGTCCAAAGATAAAAAGAATAAAAAATTTAATTATGCAACTTTTATATTTTTAGCATTAAGTACTCTTAAATGTATTTAGACTTTAGAGTTATATTATGCGCTTCAGACTTTAAATTTTATTTACAATAACATGAACATCTTTAGGAAATTCTAAAGATCTTAAATTATTTCTAAAAACTGTTTGATGTTAGACCATTGTTAATAATATTTTATAAATTGGGCTATTTTAAAATAATTTGTTTTGGTTATGCATATTATTATTAAAATTATTGGAATCTATTCCTAAACTTGATTCGTATCTACTCTTTTAAGGAAAACCGTTAATATCTAAATCGCTCGTAATGTGAATATATTATGATTATGTCAAAGCTGGTCGGAATTCAAAATACTTTCTTAGTTTTCCATTTTACTATCCACAGATTTTTTTTTTTTGTATTTCAAATATTTATTATTCAATTGGTAAATATATTTTTCACAATAAGTGTAAATGATATAAGGATAATAATATTGGACTATAGTCTTGAAGGAGCCCACAGAATTAAAAATGAAACACATACGTTTCATACCGTCGCCAATGAGTATACTTGTATTTATTTAAACCAAAATAGTATTTATTCTTCATCAGCATGTTTATCTAGTTTAATCTTTAAAACCCCATCAATCATATCAAATAAAATATAATTTGAAAACAATCAAATTTAAATTAAAGTGAAAATATGTATTTAACGTGTTAAGCATAATATACCTAAGTAAAATACAAATAAAAGTAAAATACACACTCACAAATGCATAATTGCTTATAAATGTGATGTTTGCAGAAAAATTATGAGTCTAAGACTTTAAGATAACAACCCTTTGCATCAACTAAATAATTAATCCTACCTATTAAACTGGATTCTTATTGTTATTTCTTATAAATGACTATCAGATAACATTCTTGTGTTTAATGTAATAAACTGATTAGTTAGTAAACTTTAATTCATTGAATTCACCATTATCATTTTCATATCTATAACTATTCATCTATGGGCATGCAATTCAGAGGCTATTGTTAACAATATAACGTCATATTATATGCTTAAAATTATAATATTTTATATTAATAAGAAATAATTTTTGTCCGTAAATATTGTATAAAAAATTTATATTTTAAATTGTAATGTTCTACATTAAGCTAAATAGTAATTATATGCGTAGTTAAATTTTAACTGTCACTTGTATAAAACAATGGCACTTAGTGAACAAAACACGAAAAAACCTTTGATACTTTTCATCATATATTGTGCATGTAACATAAAATTATAAATATATTCACAAAATATGACAAAATGCAATTACAGTTTTAAAATATTAATAGCTTTCCTGTAAGGTTTTCTAGGTAACTCTATAAATATAATACTCTAAAATGTATGAATATTTTAACTATTGTCAACTGTTATTTTAAAATTATCAAAAATATTTCGGGAGAAAAAGAATAAGCTGATTATACATCGACTATTCGGGTGAAACAGGTATGTGTGTTTTAGATAAAAAAAAAAGGTCAGTTTTGAACCATACATTAATTTTAAAATAAAATAATTTCATTTTTCATATAAAATTAATATTATGACAAAAACTTTAAATATATATATAAGTAAATAAATTTATTAGACATAATATATACATAATATTTTGGTAATAGTAGTTGTTTTTTTAATTATTTAATATTATAGTTCAACACTTTTATACTTCATTTTATTTAACACGTTAAAAACATTTCAATAGGCAACTCAATGTGCCTCAATATCCATCAGTGTTGAAATACATATTAAAACATTAATAATTATTTACTGCAACACTATAATATTAATTGTTCACACATTGTACACCATAAATTATATTGTATACAATATAATATTATATAAATATTATATATATATATATATATATTTTTTTTTTTTTTGAAGACTATGAGAGATTATGTTAGCACCTATACACAAACACAGTCTGATATGAAAAAAAACAATTAATTACCCTATGACAGAATGCCGCGTGGGAATGCGCAGAAGAACCGATTTTCGTCGGTCCGCGGTGCATTCTCTCGCTGGACAGAGTATAGTTATATTTTTCTTTTCTCAATGATGCAGTATTGCCCCTTTAACTTTTCTGCTTATAATATACTATATTCTGTGAATATACAATATGATAAACATTAACATAAATTATTGTTTATTACTTATTATATTTTTAAATAATATTTGATATTTCCGATGGCTATTATTTTTTTCTTATAAAATTAATTTTTACAAAATAAAATATATTTTAAATATGTGGTTTTAGGAAAAAAAATAGCTGAACGTAATCTCAAAAATAATTAACACATAAATTACTACATAACATAGAAAACAATTTAACTTGTTAAGTTAGAAGTTACTTTAAAAATAATAAGTAACTTAACTTTTTAACTTAATTTTAAAGGCATACACAACCCAAAAAAAAAAACTTTTTATTGATTTTGATACTTCACGTTGTCAAAAAAATATTGGGAAAACATAATTTGAAAAAACTAATTATTTATAGAGTTTCGAGCGAATTACGAATGTACCTATAACGTCATTACGTCGACTGTTTCCGAGTGGCACCGGCGCGCGGCGGCTATCGTACCAACTATATTAATATCGTTGACCTCCGATTAAATATATTTTAATTTCCATAGATATTTTGATTATTTATAAATCATAACACTGTTCCTAAATATTTACAAATAATGCCTAACACTTACTGTTTATCGAATAATGCATTATTATAAATTATAATATAGAGTTTCAATAGCACATTCGTCGGTATTCACTTTTTACTTAGTCAGTGCATACCTAGTGCACTAATACGTCGTGTAATATTTCGTTCCGTATGTCCCCATGTCAGTACAATATAATTTACGTATGTGAATAATATTAGGTACCTATTTATATACAGTTTACATTACATTTTCATAAAATAATTCCATATTGTAGTGTGCTTAGCTGTAGTAACAATAAAGGAACGCATCGATTTCCTAATCGTGATAATTCACCTGAGCGTTTTAATAAATGGACCAATTTTTGCAAGTCGCAAACATTTTAAACCAACCAATAATTATGTTATATGTTCCAATCACTTCACAAGTCTAAATTTTGATACCTCAGACATTTTAAAACAAAAATTATTGGAGCACAAATACAAGTAAAGAGCACCTCGTTTAAAATCAGGTATGGTACTAACAATATTTGTATTAAATAATGATAAAAATAGCAATGGTAATACAACAATTAAAAAATCTCGTTCTGAAAGAATAAAAAATTAAAAAAAAAATAAATATGGTTGAGAGTTTAATTGCTAAAATATCAAATATTGATTCATATGAAGTTAATGAAAATGAGAAAAAGTCAAGTTTTATGGAGTATAATATAAGTGGTGTAGAACAAAATGGCGTGTCATTCACAGAAAATGATTTTTATAACGATCCCGATTAATGAGTGTGAAAAAGAAAAGGAAGACTACAGAAGAATTTAAAAATATTGAAAATACTAATGTAAAATATTGTTTAGTATATATTAATTCATTACTATTACTGTTTACAATTTGTAATATTTGCAAAAGTAAAATAATAAATAAAAAATAAAAAATGGTACGCATAATTAGTGCGACGATATGTGTAAAATCAGAATGTAACGAAGGTCATTCATCAAAATGGCTTTCACAACCTGATAATAATAAACAATTTTCTAAGAGCCACGTACATATTGTTACATCTATACTTTTATCAGGTACTTTCATTTGCTACGTTTAAAATATTTTTTTTAAGTTTAAAACTTGTTGTGTTCAGTAGAATAACATACGATAAAATCATGAACAAATATTCTTACCCTCTTATCGAAAAAAATATGGGTGAAAAAGAGAACAGAGCAGATAAATGATGTCAAGGAAAGTGGACAGTTATGGATTGCTGGAGATGGTCAGTACGATTCACCTGGTTTTTGTGCCAAATATTATACTTATATTTTTATTGATATTAATTCTAGAAGTATAGTAGATTTTTAATTAATTTAAAAAAAAAATAATGCCAGGAGATTTAGAAAATAAGCTTGTAAACAATTAATTGATAAACTAATAGGTACCGATAAATAGAAAATTGATTTATTATTAACCGACCGCCATGTAGAAATAAACCATTTGTTGAAAATATGTTACCCAGAAATCACTCATGAATTTGATTTATGGCATTTATCTAAAAGCCTAATGAAAAAATTTAAAACTATTAATAAAAAATACGAAGAAGTTTTGACATGAAAGCAATCCGTAAGTAATCATTTATAGTGGTCGGCACAAACATGGAATGGCGATTCTGAAGTATTAAAAATGTACGTCTATATTGAAACATATTAAAAACGTTCATAAATGGGAGGAGGATGGGGCAAAAAAATTGTGTGGCCACCATTAGGTGATGAGTACAAAAAAAAAAAACTATGGTTACTTCCTGATTCTTAGCCTTTTGTATTATTGAGAGAAATAATTTGCAACAAAATTTTTTTGGCAGATTTAAAGCAAACAAAAAATTATGTTCATACAGGAATATTAGAGTCTTACCATAACTTAAGATTAAAATATATTCCAAAACGTGTTCAATTTTCTTTTAAAGCGATGTACATCAAATCAATCATTGCTATAATTTACCATAATTCTAATTTAAATAAAAAAAAAAAATAGGTTTAAATTATTTATTTTCTAAACCTACTGGAAAATGAGTTACCAAAAATATAATGAAAAAGGTATAAATAATTAGATAGATGAAATAATTAACTCAAAAATGGATCATTTAAACGGAGTCGAAATGATCCATTGAAAACACCACTCGATTAAACTCTGCCTAAAAATATATCACATCTACAGGTCGACCTGCACGTTTTCAGTAATAGTTGAATATTTTTTTTTTAATGTATATTAAATAAAAGTTTTGTGTATTTAAATTGTGTTATATTAACAAAGTACATACTTATATAATTCATAAATTACAATATTGTTAGATAAACAACATTAAAATAATTATTACACTTATTTAAAATAATTATATATTTTTATTATATATAATTTGTATACTTTAAAGTCTAATTCACAATATTTTTTAGTAATACAGTTGGTTATTCCGGTAAATTTTTTGAATTTTTGAATTCTACATATATTCCATTTGGTTCTGGTTATTTTTTTCTTATTTTGCTTACAACACATAACGGCAAAACCACTCGGTTTCCTTTTCCCATAGCAATCAAAGAATTGACCCGGGACGTATACTGTTTATAACAAATAAATCTCCACGTTTTATTTTCTGGATAATGTTTACCCAATTTGTTTTTATTGGGTAATATTGTTTTTAGTTTTTAGTTATTAAATTGTGTCTATTGATGTTTAGTATTTCCTTATCCAATATTAATTTCGAAAACGAAAGATGTAAAGTAATACATTTTCCTTGTTCTCGTATTTTTTCTAAATTTGGTAACTCATTGCAACATAAACACTCGATGTAGCCAAGCATATCTTTACAGTATCCACAAGAATACCAAATGGAATTATTTAATCTACCTTCGTAATTAACAGTCACAGAATTGTTATCATCTTGTAAATAACGCTCTATACCTTCAGCGTCAGGATCAAAATTGAATGCTATTAATGACATTATTATTTTGTGTATAAAGTATTAAGTTTTTTAATATCAATTTATTAATAATATATTATATTTCATTAGGTGTCTAGGTATTATATGTGAAAATATATTATAACACTTAAAATGAAATACGCCGTGTTACTGCGACAAAATAACGAGTCTATAATAAACATCGGCGCACTCAGCGGATGACGATAGGTAATAATTATAATTGTTATACGTTTGTAGCCACGCACCAGTGCCCTTCGGAAACGGCCAACGCAATGACGTCATAGGTACATTTGTAAATCGCCCGTAACTCTATAAATGATTAGTTTTTCAAATTCTGTTTTCCCAATATTTTTTTGATAACGTGAAGTATCAAAATCATTAATACAATTTTTGTTTTGAGGAGGTTGTGTATGTCTTTAACTTTTCAATTCATTAATGCCTAGCCTTGATTATTTATGACGACGCCAAAGCCTGCAAGATATACCTATCAATTAAACCATTATACACTTCTTTAAATATCATCGACATTTGGTTTGTTATTCTATTATTAACCAAGTAATATTATAACTCTTAATAATCACTATTTACATATTACAATAATAATATTCGTCGAAATAACGAAAAGTAAATATAACTGAATACTTTTCGAATAGTTTTACTTACTCAATAACAAAAATGATTAATGAGGAGAATACTCCGGATAATATAGAATATCCAGCAATACATGAAAATATAAATAACTTATTGCTTAAATAAAAAATTTAAATGCATTTTGTTTGAACAAGTTCCCGTGAATAATTGTTCCGTGGTGAGCATTAATATTAAAACTATCAATATTCAATAATATTCCGAATACATAATATTTTTAATTACTTTAATCCGATATTACACTGGTTCGTCATTTGTCGATCGACAAATATATTAATATGATGTTTACCGACTTTTTGTTGATCATGTAGAATGTGTCCATCGACCGATGTCGAACAAGTGTAATACCGACTTTAGATCTGAAGTAGTCAAGTGTGTTTTTATTTTGTTGAAAGACTTTTACAAATTAATTAAGATTCATAATAAATGAATTGTTTATATTAATGAATACAATATGTTTGTATAAATACTATTTTAAAACACATAGACATAGGTACCTAACTATAGAAAATAATGTATAAATGTTTGATTTCCGTAAAAAATTATATGCTTATTTTTATTTTTTATTATTTAAAATTTTACAGCCTTCAACAATTGAAATTATTAGCCAACGATATAAAATATATTTAACATTACAAATTAATAATATTTGCAATTTGAGATTATCAATTAAATTACATTTAGAATAAAGGTTATGATTTTTGTGGTTTCGTCTTCATCGAGGGTTTTTTATATTGTGAGCGAGAGATAAAGAACTATGCGTTATAAGAATATTGTACACATTTTTACATAGATATATTATGTTTATTAAAGTTCAATCTTTAGTTATTATTACTCGCTAAAAGCCATAATAGTATCTATTAAAATAACTATATATACTGCAGTCTACATGTTAGTTTGACTAAACTATTTTACCCGAGTACGAATTTTACAATACCGTTAACCGGAAACAATTGATTAGTATCCATAAAAAAAAACAAAAGAATATATTTTATTGTATACAATATGCATTAATTATTTAAAATAAAATAAAATCTAAACGAATAAAAAAACATTTGATTTAAAGGACATTAGATAATAAATTAATAAAATGGTACTTTAAAAAAGAAAACTATTTTTTTTTTGAAATACACTTATTGGCTTCCTAATATTAATATTATTAACATTACTGCAATAGCTTATTACATAGGTACAACGTTATAAATAAAATACACATAAGGAAAAAATAATGCCATAAAGGGGTGGCATAGGTATATAATATTTTAATAAATATAAATTCTGTTTATTAAAAACGTCAATAAATCAATGTAATAATTTGTAACTGTCAGTGAAATGTAAAAATACAAAAAATAACGAAAATCGATCAAAAAAAATAGTATTATAAGCTTAATAAATACCAAAACTTGTAGATAGATAGAGATAGGTATTAGGTATGTGTTTCGTAGTTCGTTTATATGCAAATAAAATAATATATATATATATATGTAGTGTGTATTCGTATTCATATAAAATGCATTATTTATACAGAAATAAGCACGGACGCTAAAACTTTGGTCTAGGACTTCAAATTCAAAAATCTCTTTTTAAAAGATTTTTCCCAACTTACTCTTGATTTGGATAAATTTACATTGAAAAATTCCAATTTATCTCTTTTATAATATTTAGTGCATATTCATGTCCCTATACATAATTGAATTATTATAATAAAATACTACCTATAATACAACGTAGGTATCCAATGCAGATTAAATCGAATAGATAACAACTAGATTTTTTAAATTCAAGACATGACGTCGCATGCGGCGATCGGGGAGCGGTCGATGTGAAATCTACACTTTATAATGTCCATATATATCGCACGATGTGGACGTTACGCCGTTTTACGGATACCTACTTACATATTATTATAACACACATAATATACGTTTATTTATTTGCATCACGACGGAACGGTGTGCAACGCAATATAATATAACATAGTTTACAGTAGGTGCACGTCGTACTTTTTATAATGAAATATTATTTTTATTACAATAACGTGCACGCGGTGCCATCGGCGATACATTATAATGTGCAGTTATCGTGGCATCGTCGGTACCGATGGGTACACTGTACACTTATTATTATTAACGTTTATGCAAATCTGAGAGACTTTATCTACCGCGGGTCCCATGGGCCACCTGAAGGCTTTATCGAAAACGCCACGCGCAATATCTCGGTACGCTGCAAAATGTGCTTATTATCGCGATACGTCAAGATTTTCGAGGGGAAGACATTTTTATTGGAGTGTATCGATACGTATCGGCGGACGGCGGGGATATCGAGTCGACCGACCGACGTATTATTATAATAACTACTCCGTGTACCATCGACACGTATCGGATTTTTCTACTCAAAAATCTCGTTATGCCACCGTGTCTGACGAGTGTGAAAGAAAATCGTGACTATGGGCAAACCGTACTCGGCGGAAGGAGATTATTATATAATGTAATACGATAATATTATATTACTATAATAATAATATTAATAATAATGAGAAAACCGTTAACATACTCACGATAAATAAATAACAATATCGGCGTTATTTACGACGACGACGACGACGATTTATTTTCCACAACAATTTTTGTCGTTTATTTGGGATTTTATTCTTTCCCTGGGTCGCGCGCACGACGACACCACGACGACGACACTTGTTGATGTCTGAAACGGCGAACGAGCGCCCCAAACACGGGTCGTCCTTTACACGCCGTATACGTAATACGCGGTGACCGCGGAGAGCACGAACGATGTGTAAACGGCTGGGGGACGTCCCTCCGGCCGGTCGCGATGCTCACGTCTACTACTACGGCCACCGCGCCGCCGTCGTGCTCCCAGGGAAAATCGGCAGCCGCCGCCGACGCCGACGCCGACGCCATCGTCGCGGTCGCCTTGTGCAATATGTGTGACGCGCACCGCAACGAGACACTCGCCGACACGACAGCCACGGTCACTGTTTGCCGGTTAATAATATTATATTATTATTGTACTTGCGGCCTGCACCTGTTACCGAGTAGACATACTTGCCGAGTACCGAGTGAACAGTAGTATTGGTTTAGTAGCGGGCACAAAACCGTCCACAGCGGTGGCGCCGAGTTCGGTTGAGAAAAATTGTTTCCGACTATAAGCCCTCCCCCGATCTATACACGCGTCCCACGGTCCGTGAACGGACTAAAATATGCAAAATACGGCTTTTGCCGTACAAATGCGGAAACAATAGTCCGATGTATATTGTTATTACGATTTATGAAACGTTACCATTGCGATAAACGCGCAGTAGTCTGTGTTTGTAGTGCAGTATTAATATTGTAAAGTGGTCCAGTGCATATCATTATTGTGCGCGTCGCCACGACTACACTAGCTGTAGGTAGTACCGCGGTCGAAGTCAAAGTCATGGTTACCTCCAACCGACAAGACGTATAGAGACGAATTCGCCGGGACACAAACGTTGGCGGCGTCGAGCGGTATCCACACTGGCCGTCGTTCGGCTCGGAGGATCATCGCATATGTCGTCGACTATTGTACGGGACCTCTGACAAAACAGCGGCTCGTCGCGCTTCCGTGGCTGCGATATAATGTTATTATGGTTTTATTAAAGCCGGTGCGGAGCAAAATCATTTTTTTTTTTTTTTACGGGGAGGGGCTAGAAACAGTTTACCAGACGGCACCCACCCACCCACCCACCGCCATCGTTAATCGACTCTACGGTATTCAAAACATGTCTATAATATCTAACACTGCTTTATACCAGTGTTGATCATCCACAATATTACACATTTACGGTATAATTATATAATACTAACAATAGTATAACGCCCATCAGCTACTATAGGATCCCCATTCCCCACCATACAAGTACACGCATATACCACCAACAGATTATTATTAATTTGATTTTTTTTCTCGGCGGTGGTGGATAGGCAAGTGCCTTCTCTACTTCCGGGGATTCGCGCCAAAGAATCGTTTAAGGACGGGCGGGAACGTGGAACATCTCGCGGAGGACGTGTGCCCGCACCGTGGCGTTGTCATTATTATTATCGTTATTATCGTTATTTTTCTCTTCCGTCGCCGTGCTCGCCTCGTTATCTTTTGTCTATATACCGCCGACCGTAATTAGAAGTATCGAGCGAACTCATTGTACTGGCTCCGCAAATCCTCGCCCTCCGTCGGCCAAGCTATCGGAGCACCACCCCCCACCCCCACCCCACCATTCCCTCCATTCCAAGCTCTAGACAAGGACGACGCCATCTCGCCCGTCAATCGTTTTGGACGCGGCACACGCTTGTCGGACAGACTCCGCCGTCGCAACCCCTATTCTGTTTAACACGCATAATGCGTACAATATTATTATAATATTATCGGCGAGTGCACCGCCGCCGCCGCCGCCGCCGCCGCCCACCCACCACGAACGGCACCCGTAAATCCCGGAACCCTACGCGATTACGTTATGGTGATGGTATGATACTATATAATATAATATATACAACAATAAATTGTGTCATTACTACTTACCTACACGGGAACGCAATTCACTCACACGACGAGTGCGGAACACTATTGTTGTTGTTGTTGTTGTTGTTGTTGTTGTTGTTGTTGTCCGTACCTACAAACTTCGTATACACGGAAAATAACACTGCGCGCGCAATATTGTTACTATCCAAAAAGACATCACGATTAGACCGCTTAGGTAGGTACTATCGTAACACTTTATAGGCAATGGGCGGCATTCCTTTCGCCCAAAATTGACATTCCTCTTTTCGCCTAAAAATAATAACTATAATTTTAGTCACGATTTTATGTTTGACATTTTGGGAAGCTCTGACCCAAAATTATTAACATTTCACGGACAGTGCAATTATTGTATAATAATGTATACAATATATAAAATTAGTATTTTGCGGTTTGAGAAAAAAATCACAATAAATATGATGGATCAAATATCAATCGTAAAATAGTAACACACAGGATATAAAAAAAGACTTTAGAAGATCTCAATACGAGACTAAAAAAATAAAAAAATGTTATTAAAAGAAACTATTCAAAACTCTCTGGGTATAATGTCCTGCAACGGCTTTATTAAACTAATTTTGAGGCAATACTTCCCAAAATATTGAATGTGAAACCATGGGCGAAAAGAATGCAATTACTTTTTTGCGAAAAGAGGAATCTACTATTTAATCGTATTTGGTCGAAAAGAGAACGTAGGTAAAAAGCAGAAGTCATTACTGGGCGAAAGGAGTAACGCCTTTTTACGAAAAGTGTACACATTTACACATTTACCTTCTTTATTATATTTTTTTTATAATATGTTAAACCTGCAATACGATGAGATGTGACCGTTGAATGATTTCTCTCCGAATCGTACGGGAAAGTCTATCGGCTGCCTGCGTAATGCTGTTGAAATGCTGAAACAGAATTAATGAATTTAAAACTAAATTGAATTGCATGGTAATAAAACAACGTGTACGTTTTGAGTATAATTGTACATTTCATGCATCTAGCCACTGCGCTTTATCATTTCGTTCGACTTTTTTTTAAAACATTTAATTACTAAATGCGAGTAATGCAACGTTTTATTTAATTTATACCTACTATAATAGCATACTAACATACCTTATTAAGAGTCTTACGTTTGTCTATAATCGATTCTAGTTGAAATTAATTTGATAAATAACTGCAATAGTATTTAAAATTATTTCCATTTTAAACAATTCGTCGAAACTCAGATCACGTGAATTTGTTTTTTATTTAATATTTATTATATATTAACATTCAATATACAGTAATAATATCAATTTTTCTAGAACATTTTAAATTGAAAAAATACACTTGATATATTTTACTAAAATAACTTTTCTCGTCCCTAAAATGGTTTCTTCTAGAAGAATTTCTTAATCAGATTCAAACTAAATTTCGTACGACGGCATAGTGCATACTTCTCTTAACGTATGAAACAGTCTAACTACATTTTTAAATTATTAGACTTCAAAATTAATGCTTATTTTTAATTTATTACACAGAGGAAGTCAATCAGCTGTATGGTAGATTTTGAGTGTTCCCCATCATTGAGTAGATATCTCAAACACTAAATGTAATGGATGTGTTAAGTTTGAACTCAATAATAGTTCAATGGTTCATTGCATACGAAAAACGATTCTGAGGAAACAAAGTATATTGGTAATAACGTGTTTTAAATAAAGTTTAATTTAAATACAATATACCAAATATTTATTAACTACTAATCTAGTTATTGTAAAATAGCTTATACACAATACATATTTCCATAATAATTTATGATAATATTATTTAAGTTCATCAAATATTATTGGAAAGCTCAATCAATTTTAGTATTTTGTAGCATACAATTCCCTTCAGGCTTATGATGTATTTGTATAATGTACACTACAAAATTCATATGGCTAACGTAAAATAACTATACAAACATGTTTATGTCAACTTTAATAAAATTAATTACACAATAATATTTCTCTATAAATATAATATACCTACCTATTAAACAAAACACATTTTTATTTACGTACATACTAACTCAATAACCTAATATATGCTCCAAGATTGTATTTATATGTATTTACATTATAGAAAATACTTTATTAAATTTAATTTAATATTTAAGTCGGAATACCAGATCAGGAAAAATAGTATTAAGACGAAAGCAACAACGATTTTACGATTGTGATATATTTTTGTTTTATTGGATATATAGTCATATTGACTGTTTTTGTTTTTACTAAGAAATACTAACTACATGGCAGTAAAAATATAAAGAAAAAAAAAATACAAATATTGAAAAGAAAAAACCACAAGACCCATTTATAAATAAATGAATTGTTAGGTACTTTTAAAAATAATTGATTTTAATTGACATAATATTTTATAATGATAAAGCAAATATCCAGTATAATTATGTGAATCATCTATAATGTTAATAATTGATATTACAACACTATTAACCATCGATAATTAATATTAATATTCAGTATTTGAAAAGTCATGTGCTTTGTGTTTAAACTTTTATACTGTATATCTGTAATAGTAAATATAATTTGAAATTTTATATTAAATTATATTAAATTTTTAAATGTTGACCCTAAGTTATTTTTTATTCAACATTATACACATAGATATCATCACAAGTTAAAAGTAACTTTATAATTTTGTTCTATATCAGCAGTAGATAACCTTAAAATCGTTTTTTATCTCCACAAAAAATCTCCCTGGGTTTTAAAATGTGTTATAATTATCATTTAATATACGTTAAATATTATAAGAATATGAACATAATAGTATGAAAATATAAAGAAAAATAAATGTTTATTTTTTCTAACCATCCGTTAATAAATTATCACTATTATTGTTATTAATAATATTATTAGAAATGTATTTTATAATTGTATTATAAAACTTCAATACGCATAGATATTTTAGACATTCATTTTAGATTTAGACCATTAGGTCTACTATAATTATACACATTTTAAAATCAAACAAAAAAAATAAAGGTATCTAAATTTTTTCATGGTTAAATCTAGAACAAATACGCAATGAAAATCTATTTTCATAGTTTTAATCCATCAAGCCTAAGAGTCAAACATTATAATTTTGTCAAGCTTTTCGGTTGTTCTCTGTATTTTATTCTGCTGTTTTCGTCTACCTTTTTTAAATGTTATCCATATGTAATATATTCATTTATGTAATTTATAAACTTAGGTATGTTCTATTTATTGTAAAACAATAATATTCTAAATTAAATTAATTAAAGCCATCAATCCTTGGAAAGATCTGCAGTGTTCTTATAAACACAATCATTAAGATGGTATTTTATATTTAATAATATATTAATTTTTTTGTGATAATATAAATTAAAAAAACTAAATTAGGGAATGTGAATTAATTAAATCCTGCTGCTATATTATTATGTTTGGAAATTTCCATATAAAAAAGGTTTTTATTAATTTTTGATTTTTTCTACTGTTTTTTCATCATCTCTAGAATTTGCTCCATATTTTGTTTGAATAAATTTCAGTAACGCTGAAAATCATAAGAGTATTATAGGAATTATTTATTTCTTTATATTTAATATAGGTATTGAATTTACTTATATTTTTGAAGGAACGTGATTGAAGATTATATCCTCTTTTGCTTTATATGTTTATCTGCACACCAAAATGACGTTTCGTATTTCAAATACAAGTGTTAAATCTAGAATATACCTATTTATTAAATGATGATATACAAAATGAAAATCACAATATTTATAAGATAATAAATATTTTAATCTGTAATGTATTTTTAGTGTAAGTCCATATGTTTGACTTACTAGGTAGTTATAAATATATACAATTTATATAATTGTCATTGTTGACTATCAGTACCTACTTAAAAGCCACAATTCCTAAGTATATTTAAGATTAGCGAGTAAAATTATTTATCGTACTGTATAATAAGATAGGTATTATAAAATGTATAAATGTAAATTTTTCCTGTTTAAAATATACATATCTCTCCGTTGAAGATAGATAATAATTTAATTTTGAATTCAGTTTATATAAAGTATGAGTAGTTTAACAGCACTTGGTAAGCTATCCATTCACACATATTTTTCACGTGATGATAAAATGTTGCTTATAAGAGTAGAGTAGATTATTAATTTTGTTGATTAAGAATACAATACATTTCTAAAGTGTATTATATTTTAATCAAAAATTATTGTATTATACAAAATAGTATTTTTCCTGTAATTATAATATTTCTTATTGAGAAATTCAAAACTGTCAATGTGATATATAATTATTTTTTATTTTTTTAGTAGAAATGTACTATATACGCCTTAAAAACATAATTGAATGGAAGGGGGGGGGGGGTAAAGATACGATACATCAAACATAAAATCACATACATAAATAATTATTCAAACTCTGAAAAAAAAGCCAGATATACTCATTTATTTTAATATGAATATAATTAGTTTGAAATTGTCAATTAAATTTACTATATGTAGCAGATTACACCGTTTACGTTTGAGATATCTTTAAGGATTACTGGAAATTGTGCGAACTGCGAGATTTTCGACAAGTGTATTAGGGTTAAATTAGGTCAGTGATTTTCAACCTTTTTACTCTCAAAATTGTTTTAAATTTAAAAAGTAGACCATTGCTCTTAAATAATCTTGAAAAATCAAGAAAAGCACATGTTCTATATAGTTTTTTCTTTAGTAAATACGACATATCATCCATAACTGTGTGCACTTGTATTGTGAGTAGTATGAGCTAAATTCAAAAAGAATCAGAGAGAATGGAGTTTTCACGTATTTTGGGTAAAATTAATTTTAGGAGATGCCTTTACAGAATTTTGGCGAAAAACGATAACAGACTTAAAGGTCAAAAAGAAAATATGGAGTCTAGTAGTTAAGTTAATTTAGATTTAGAACTAGAATAATAGTAAACAATTTCCAAAGTATTGGAAAGTGAGAAAGTCTAAATATTATGGCATTCAATTTATGTGCGAGAATGTGAGATAAATAATTGCTTTTTAGTTTTTATGTAAGTATCTGGCATTGTGTTCATATATTATAATGGCAAAATAATGATACTAAAGAGCACAAGTAGATGGTAATAAAATTAAAACTGATAATTTTAATTCATAAGTGATAACAATTCATAACTATTGTAAACAATCGTAGTTTACGCTTCTTGGTTAGGTTAATAACCGTACATTAGGTACATCAACATCAAAAAACTACTTATTCCTTTACGAAATCCCATAAACATTTCCTCAATCTCTCAAATCCTCTTATTTAAAATATGGTTATTAATATACAATTGACCTAACAATCATCTTCGTTATCTTAAAATAAATTGGCAAACAATATCCTATCACCATATAATTAATATATATATATACATTATTTTAAATAAACCCGAATTTAAATCTTTGAAGTAGTGTCCATAAACGCTCACATTTTTTAGGCCACCATGTCCTGTTATTTTCATTTGCTTAAACTTTGTGGGCTTAGAACCAAAAGATGCTATGTAAAAATATCAAATTGTTCAAGAGAGTAATAATTTTTAACTTCAAACTATAATATCATGTTAATTCGTAGTGATTGGTTAATAATGTTTGACGAATCTAAAAATTAACAATGTTATTCTGCATATAGCCATATAGGTATCTTAAAATTTGTTTTTTGTTGATAAGATATGTTTTCTGTTGATGTGATATAATATATAATTAGTACATGAAAATCGTTGGATTGGCTGGTTGGTTCAAGGTCCACAAAGAAGAGAGGTAGTGGATTTTTATTTACTTTGTGTAGGACGGCTGAGACCTGCCTGACTTCAAAAAGACGTTGTTCAAACTCGGATTTCATTAACTCTGGCGGAGTAGTTGAGTGAGGATTGCGAATGACAACTCGAGTTGGCTTGTCTTCTTTGAGCTGGTATGTATGAAATTCAGCTTTTTCTTCTCTTAAGAAGCGGTCCAGAATTCTGTATGAATCTGGATTTGTTGTCATAATTTTGAGACGGTCTGCCAGAGCTTTGCAGTGAAAATTGTCGACACCAATTATCTCAACGAGTTTAGTGCACAGATCAGTAAAAGTAACGTGTAGTATTCTTAAGAATATTGGTGGGGGTAGAGCGATTTTAGGTTTAACATTTAGGGATGCCTCAGGTTTTTTAATATTAGTATTAGTTATATCAATCGTCGGGAGCATAGTCTCATGATCGTTTTGTGATAATATTTCATAACGATTTGCAGTAAAAAAAAAACTTTTTATTTTATTCACCAGTGTTTGTGAAAAGTTTTGTTCGGAAGAGCTTGAGTGATTTCGTTTACGGTCCTTTAATGATTGGACTTTGGTCCAATTATTCGAATCGTAGTTCATATTTTTAATAACATTTTCAAGATCATTAGTTGTATTTGAATGAGTAGATAGTGTATTATTATATTTTTTTATTTTTCTGCTTTGGTGATATATTAGGAGGCCAAGACATATTATCTTGAGGGCAAGGTCGTTACGCACGTTGCAGCGATAGCGCGACGAATATTGTTATTTTATAAACTGTAATTGGTTGGTTTTAACACACAAATATTTTTTTACATTTTGGAAAGGACACGTGTTGAACGCACTTGCACTTTTATAGTTATATTTTATTATAAGCTTGTTGATTTTGAATTTTTACGTAGTAAGCTTGTCGCCTTCGAACACGAAATGATAACGGGGATCACAACAATTAAGAGGAGCAACGATATACGTGTATAACGGGCAAGATGCAAATCGCCACTGAATTTACTTTTAATTCACAAAAAAAAAACAATTAATTTTGTCAAAAACTGGTTATACGTAATAATTTTAGTTTTTCCGTTATTTCCCCACTGATTATTTTTAAAAGTACTGGGTATATTTTACTTTTGACTCTTCGAGGAATCAACTAGATTCATTTTTGCTATCAACAACCATCCTCAAAATAGAATATAGAAGCTTTTTTACTGCTCCTAAATTCCTCCTTAAATTTGACGTTTGACCAAAAGACAAACATCATTGTAAAACCATGATATTTATTGCTTCACTCAAAATCTAAAATATTCCATTTTATTGATTAATAGTTGTATGAAAACAGTTGCTCTAAACTTATTTAGTGCATTGACCTGTTAGTAAATTTACATTATTATTTTTTTTAATGCTTGGAGTGATGTTTAAGTTAACCGCTCGACGGTTCCTTTGTTAAATTATCTATCGCACACGGGTTACTGTTGTAAACTTAATTAAATAAAATTAAAAAAAACCATTTATGGAAGTAATATAAAATCTATATTGAATAATAGTCAATTATAATTAATACTTTATAGTTTGTTTAAATATATTATGAAATTAATTTAAAATGTTTATAGATTACTTAAATTTAAAATATTATCCAGTTATAATCAAAAATATTTAAGTATAATATTATACAATTATTTTAATATATTAAACAAATTTAAATAATTAACATAATAATGTTCGTTTAGGAAATTTTAATAACATTTTGAACCGTTTTATTCTTATTTTGTTTTATTAATAAAACAAAAATATTTCGCATACTTTAAATATAAAGAATATTTCTGATTTTATTAAACGCATCTAAAATCCGATTATTTTTAATTAAGTAATGGATAAATTCTATATTACTTCATCATGAACGTAGACCAATGTAGCCAATGTGTACTGCTTATACATCAGTATAAAATAATTTAATTTAGATTAAACTTTTTTTGAATTTTTATTTTTCTGCGCAATGTGTATACACAAGCTTATTATTTTATATTCAAATTATTTACAGAAATAAAATAAATATCAACAAAACTTCAGCATTGGGAAATCATATATTTATCACGAATTTAAATAACTTTTTTTTTATAAATATTCGTTTATAAGTTATAAACTTAGAAATCGTGTTTGGTTATAAATATGTACATTTTTGTTTAATTTTAAAAATTAAAGAAATCTTATGTTGTATATTTATTTATAATCAAACATTATATTAACAAAAAAAAAAATAATATAATATTTTTAAATTTTTAGTAAATTCTATGATATAAATTTATTTTTTTTTTTAATAAACCAAGTTGTCAATAATAAATTATATTAATTGTATAATTATAACATAATCATTATTGGTTTATTGTTGATATTATAACGTTGTAATTATGACTCATCTTGCCAGTCATATTCCTAACACTTGCACTTAGTGTAAACCTAATTCAAATTGTAAAATATAATAATAAATGTTAAATAAATTAATGCATATTCCAAACTAAAGTAAATTACTCATATTATTTTGTATTGTATCCTTATTCCAATTTTCAGGTAAGTGCGATATTAAATAAATCTCCTGTGAGAAATCCAAGTAAACTCATAAAATGTTTTCAAGCAAAATGTTTTAAGTACACGTCTTTCTTTATTTTCGTGTACATTTTATGGTTATTTCGTGACAATAGTAATTTTTTATGAGATATCCTTTTTTTTCTAATTGGATAAATAAAACATAAATTGTATTATTATATAACAATGAAAAGAAATGATCTAACAAAAACTCAATTATAACTGGGATTGATGTAGGTACAGTAAAATCTAAAAAATATTGAAACTAATTTAATAAAAATAACACAGTAATGTGAAGCAAGCTTGCTCTATAGGTATCTATGTGCTTTAAAGAATATAAAAGTAATAACTAAAAACTAAAACACTATAATGTTTATTGACAAAACCGTTTTTAATAATAATACATTTTTTAAAAATATTTTATGATAATTCATAATTTATACTTTCATAAGTAAACAGAATACATTTAATGTAGCACATCAAATTAAAAATGTAATAAATAATTAAACTATCTTCCAATATGTGGTCTATCATCAATTTATGTAATACTACCTAACTATAAATATGCGCACCAATTTTTTGTAAAAACTCTTTTTTTGACCAGCTAAAAATAAAACAAAAGCGCCGATATTATATGTTTTAAATCTAATATTGATTCAGTGTTTTGAATTTTGAATTTTTTTTTTTTTATTTTTTTAGATACATTTCTGCTATGGTCCAACCATTATGTAACTACCTAGAAAAAATTAATAATAGTATTCAATTTTATATCACAAAGAACCAATGAAACGTAATAAAAATATAATTTTTACATGGTAAAAATGCACAATGTTTCCTATGTACAAATTTCAATAAATTAACTAAATGTCCTATAACCGTCAAATCGGGAGTAATATGAAATCACAAAAATTGGTAATTTCCCATCAAAATATTAAAAAGAAAGAGAAAGTTTAACAATTGCAATCTTAGTTGATTATATTTTAAATCATCTTATCACCTACCAACAAAATATAAGTATAATGTACTGGGTAAAACATACTGGCACTAGTAAAATATATCACTATAGACCTAGTAATGATTTGAAAATGTCCTGCAAGCATTTTGACAACAACAACTATAAAACTGAAATTATGCACTTGGACATGGTCCTTGTAGCATATCTATTTACTAATGCATAATAAAGTGAAATTATAGAAGAAGCCTCCAAGAATATCGCGACTCTATATGAGTACCCGACGATCGGGCGACCCCGACAACGGCGTTATTAACCACCAGTTGACACCGCGCCGGCGTCAGAATTGATGTTTTCATCTTCAAATTTAAACGATCTTTTTTCAATTCCTCCCGCAATAAACAATCCCAACCACGATAATAAAAAGAATACATATAGAAGGTTTTGGAGTAAAGTACGATAATAATGCTGTGTATGTGACTTTATATTTTACTTAACAGTTACCATACTGTGTCAAATCATCAATTTATTGGAATGTGCTTTTGATTTGCGACGTTGGTCGTTGAGGTAAGGCATTACATTTTAGATTGGGAAACTTTTAGATATGTGGAAGTTTTAACTTTGTTGTTGAATTCTATATTTTGATACTTAAATCAGTTAATTCCGTTTATAAATGTTTAAAAATAAATGTAAGTGTTTAGTTTGGTGATAATATTGAATTTGGATTCCTGGATGAAAGATAGAAGAACAGCCTTTACTGTTGCTTGGTGAAATTCTATTGTGATATTATATAAAGGGTTTCACAGATCAATCATTTGTCAAAAAGTATTCTTAGATGGTTATATATTATTAATTGTTATCGAATTTAGCATTAGTACATTGTTAATGATTATATTATGGATATTCTGTCTTTGAAGTTTGAATAGCAAGTGGTATATGTTCGAACCTTAATTTAATTTGAAGTGTCATTTAATGTATCAGTAAGCTAAACCATATCTAATAAAGTTTAAGACCTATTTATCATTAAACTACTACCTATATAAATAATAATAATTATACGTCTATTGTTATAAAACCAATAACTTGTCTATACATTCGTTTAGAATCCATAAATAAAAGGAAATTCTTTTAACAATACAATGTGGGTCTGACAAAAATGTATTTTAAGAAATCTAATTTTCTAGGTTTTTCTGTTGATTACTTTTATACCTTGTTTGAATGTTTGACCAAACTGTAAAAAAGTCTAGAATTCTACCATAAGTTTCCATTAAAAAATTTCATAAAAAAAACCCAAGCATTTTTATAGCATTATTGCACTACCTAATTAAAAGTTATAAAACGTGATCTATTAAGGTGATGCGCTCTTATTCTTGATCAATTATTATGTTTTAAAAAGCATTAAATTAATATTTTTAATGATAAACGTATTCAGTACATTTTTTTCTCGTAGTTGAGTAATTCAATTTTTCTATTTAAAAAGCATTATTTAAAACAGTGTAAATAAATCGGCTATATATTACGAGTTTATTTTTATTTCCAATTAAAGATGTTATTTATTATCATTATTTATAAATTTCTAATTAAAATGTTTAATGAATAACAAAAATCTCTTAATAATTGATTATTCCAATTTCCGAGAAATACATGACATATTTTAATCATATGAGTAATTATTTTTTGAAGATTATCATATTAAATTAGTAGTAAATAGTAATTTATTCATATTACTTTTCTTTTTACTATGTTATTTATATAGTGTAAAAATTCTATATACATTTACTTAAAGAATAATAAGATTTTAATATAAAAAAAAATCGGAGAACTTGTTATGTTGTATAATAGATTGCGAGTATATCTACCTCATAAATGAGTATTTGAGTTAGTCACTAGTAATGGATGTGGTTAATTTGAATAAAATTCTTAATCATTGCATAAAAAAAGCGATTCTGAGCTACAGATACGGGTTGATAATATTATGTACCTATTTCGAAAGATATCATATTTATATTATTATTTTCTTAATTCAGTTGAACTTATTTTCGCCAAAAACACAGTATGCGCCTAACTTTGTAAATATACAAGTAGAATGCTTGTTCAAAATAGGTTTATTTTTATGATTTTATGAAATTATCAAGTCTCTAAGGTTGTTTTTATTTGAATTGCAATAAAAAAAAACGAAATCGATATTGTTTGAAACTTGTGTTGCATAAGTATCTCTGTTTTTCCGCTGTATTTTAATAATTATTTAAAAAAATACTGAACAAATATAAAATCTGATGATATAAACTTTTTATTAGTTATAAATAGGAGCCGGAATTATATTCTTTTGCGTATTTTATTTTTTTAGTCTATGCAGTCAGACGGGGGTTCGAAATCTTTATAAATCATGAAACAGGTAAATTAATGACAAGTTCTTTTTTTTGCATATTTGAGAATATTTCAAGATAAAAGAATACCTTGTATAATAAAGAATATTAAAGAAAATATCGATTAATTTTTATAGATGTTCGATATTTTTTGTTAAAGCCCATTTTCTTGTACTCGTAACATCTATCAAAAGTTTAGAAAAGTCTAATGAGTCTCTTACTGATTCGATAAATCTAATTGAAAATACAATTAGTAAACTTCAAAAAATATCTGAAAAAATTGAAATAAAATAAAAATAAAAATTGATCAACTTCAAAAAAAAAAAAAAAATCAAGGGCTCATAATTTTGAAAAACGTAGCAAAGGTTTTGAATAGAAATAATAAAATATAACTTATATACAATTTTTCATCAGCTATGATAACTAATTTGCAACATGTTACTGAGACTTCAGTTGACGCCCAAAGTTCTTTTAGCACATATAAAAACATTTTAACAGACCGTCGTATAAATATGAAACCAGAGCACATGGGATAAAATATAATTGTCAACTGTTTTCAAAAATTTTCTTAATTAAAAATACCTCATTAATATAATTTAATCAAATTTTTTTTAACATGTATTATTTTTTATTATGTACCATTTATTATTTATATCAACTTTTTTGTATTATGTGCTTAATTATTTTGTATATAAAAGTATATTTTTAGTTCAAGATATTAATAAAAAAAAGCATATTTTATTATGATTTTTAAAGAATATTGGAAGAATATATCAACTTTTTAAGAGAATATTAGCATCTTATTTTAGCTATTTTAAAAGAATATAATTCCGGCCCCTAGTTATAAACATCTAGCGGGGTAAGGGAGGTTAGGCACCTAAGCGCTTCCTTTCAATTCCCAAATTCCGCCGCCTATGCCATATCACATCTTACAAAATTACTTGAACAACTGAACGAGTTATAAGTAACAACCGTATAGGTGGAAATCGTGAGGGGGGTTACGGGGGCTTAGCACCCCTCCCACTCCCACCAAAACTGTTAAAAATAAAATTACAGCTAAATAACTTAAGTAAAAAATAATAATATAAAAATATCCGTGTGAATGTCACAAAGAGGTCTTGAAATTATTTTAAACAAATACATTCTTAAGCGTCGCAACCATTAAATAACCAAAAAGAAGCATGTTTTAGTAGAAATCGATAAATCTAACATTGAAATAATGAAAATGTATAAAATATTCTATGTATAATTAAATCTTTTAAAATTAACCAATAACGATTTGGTTCAGCATCCGCCAGTCAAACAATTATTGTGTACAACATATTATAGATTTAAATTTAAAATAATACAATTAAGTAAAAAAATACCTTCAGTAACAAAAAAAATAAACTAGGATTAAAAATGTAATATTTATATCGAAAATACTATTGCATAAAATATTCGATTCGAATTATAACCACTAACAACAGTAATTTCTGCGTTTAAAAGTTTTGCATTTGAGAATTCAATTTATAATAATAATATACTTCTAGACCACAATCTTATAATGGATTCCATCGCATAAGTTAAATATTTATCAAGTCATAATCGTACCATTTTATGAAACCATTAAAGTAGTAAGCAAATTTATAAGTTATTATTACTTTGACTTTGAACTAAACTAGTTTTAATTGTTGCTGAGTTAAAGTTTTACTTGTATCAGATTTAGGTGCATATACTGGCCAAAAGTCTTTAATTCCTTTCACTTTGATTTATAAGAATATTAAAAATTATAATTTATCTACTTAAGCACAATATTATCTTATTTATTTATTGTTATCATTATCCTCTCGTTTTTCGTAAGTTAGTCCATTAGTTACTTGTAAACTATACAAGTATATAATAATTATATTATTAATACTTGATTCAAATAATTAAACTGCCTTCGTAAGCATTATGCAAATTCATTATTTTTTTTTTTTTTTTTAACACATA